>RJWH01004137.1:0-120129 GCA_004363575.1 Solenodon paradoxus | reverse complement strand
CCCCCCCCCCCCCCCCCCCCCGTCCCTTTTGCATGTAAACAAGGAACTGTGTTCCAGTGTCTGCTGACAGGCATCTTAGGACCACAAAGGAACCCAGATCATGAGACAGCTGGTGGCCTGTCCAGTATTCATTTTCCCTTCTTCCTTAGTAGCAGGTCCTGAGGATGCTCCTGTGGGCTGGAGGAGGCACAGGATGGAATGAGTGTCCTGACTTTCAAGCAGTATGAAATGCATCTTAGGAATGTACATAGATAGCCTGTTGAGACATGTAGTTCTCATCCAGAGCTGCGCATCAGAATCACTTGTGGAACATTTTAAATATATCAATTCACAGGCCCCATCCCAGGGATTTTGATATATTGGATCTTGGCTGAAGCTTAAACATTGATATTTGTGAAAAAAAGTCTCTTCAGTGGTTCTAATATACAGTCATTGAGAACCACTAACTTAGATTATGGCTTAGCGTATAATGCCATTTTAATTAATAGTCTGTATGTAAATACCCCCTTCCACTGGCACTGTTTGTAATATTTCTTGTAAACGCTTTGTAGAACTTTGCTATTTTCACAAAAGGAATACAAATGTCCTTTATGCAAATTTCAAGAAATACAGAAAAGTTAAATTATCCAAATATTAATATCACAGCAATAATGATATCCATACTTGGAAAGCATCATTATTGCATGTATAAAGATAGAAGACTGGATAGAGAACTACATAGGGTGATAGTAGCAGGAACAGGCTCAATCTGCACATGCTATTTTAAAAATAAAGTATTTTTTAAATACAGCGTTGAATATTTTCATGAGTTTAACAAAAAGAATACCTAAAGGAACTGCTCAGGTACCTGTTTATTCATCACAAGACAGATTGATTCATAAAAGGTTTCTCAGGTTAAACAGAATGTTAGCAATCATTCATAGGACAGAGTAACTTTGTCAAGCTATGTGCTTCAGTATTGGTCAACGCTGAGTTCCCCACCGGAAGAGCCAGATTAGCATTCTTTCACTTCCCTGTACTTCCTGATTTTCTGCATATATATTACTTTTTCACTTTGTCAGGTTTATAACACTTACATTCTAGTCTATCATTTCCCTACTGATCTGTTGTAGTTTCAGTATTTAAATAAATGTATTTATTGTTCCTGCTTTTCCATTCTAACTTCATTTTGATTTGTGTAGATGGATTTTGTCCTGTCTCACTTAGCCTTTACTTGGGTTACAAACCACCCCCAACAATCATTTCCTAGTTACCTTAGTTTTGTGTGTTGGTTAGTTGGGCTGGGTTCACGTGGGAGCTTTAGCTGAACTCTCCTGGGCTCACAGATGCAATTGTAGTCAGCTGGTGGCTTGGCTGAGGTTGTGTGGTTCTGTCGGCTGGTGAGCCAAGGCACCTCACAGCCCCTCTGGTAGGCTGGCTCAGGTTTGTTCACATGGCGCCAAAGCATGAGAATGGAAACTGTAAGGTCGCGTGAGGCCTAGGCTTGGAACTCACTTGTTGTCCCTTCCACCCCAAGTCATTGGCTAAAGCAAATCATAAGGCCAGACACATTCCAAAGATGAAGGAACAGCCTTTATTGTTTGATGAGAAATGTCACAAAAAAACATGTGTCCATTTGCCATCTTCCAGCATTGCCTCATATTCCTTATTTCATGCTTGAAAATATCATCCTTAATTAAACATAACTACTATTCTTGAGTCTTGCTGTGTTTTTCTTCAGGACTTTGTGGACATTATTCTTATAGAAAAATCTTAAGGAAAAGTCAGGTTGATTGGATTTTAACAGACTTAAGAATTTTTTCTCTACTTTTGAAGTTCAGTGTTTTAAGTGCAATATATGTCTTACTGTCAACCAGTCACAGAGTTTCTTGCTATTACAATATAGCTTTGGTATTAGAAGATTAAGTTCCTTTCTCATTTCAGGGAAATTTTTCTGTATAATATCTCTGCATAAATATTCTCTGAACTTTTGATAGATTCTCTTCTTCAGAGAAAATGATTATTCTTATTTGAAACATCTTTATCCTTCACAGATATGTCTCCTTGCTAATTGCTTTAATCTCTTTATTGTTTTTCCAAATTCATTATGGTTAAATCAAATCTTTTCTGCAATTTATTAATCCAATTTTCAGTCACAATGTAGTGGTGTGTTTTGGGTCAGTTTTCCTTAACCTCTGTTCATCCTTATACTGATTGTATATACACAAACACATATATGTTCACACAGACATACATATATACACATGATATGTATATATACATATATGTATAGACGTGTGTGTATATACATATTCTATTGTCTCTCAGCTCCCACCTGTGTGACGATGAGGTTGGGATTTTGCAAGCATTTCCTTACCGTCTGGTGCCCAGGTAGGTATTGTCAGTAGCAGGCACCTGGAATGAGATTAGAAGACAGGAGAAAGGAGAAGCCTTTTACTCTTTCCAGTTTGCGTATTATTCCTGTAGAATGATTTCAGAACATCACTGCAGTCCTACTGTGTCTGTTGGTTTTAGTTTCTAACTTCTTTGGACACGCCCATACCCACTCAGAGGTCCAGCGGAAGTCTTCACTTAATGTCATGGACAGGCTCTTGGGAACTGCAACTTGAAGTTGAAACAGCGTTATCATCAAGGCAGTTCCTTGAATAACATCATTTTGCTCAACACTGTTGAAATAACCAGCGTGGCCTCTGTTTTTCTGACTGGACCCGGACTGGCGCATCGCCTTCTGAAACTTATTTTTATTGAAGTCATATTATTTAATGATAGATATTATAGAATAAGCATTTGCAGAAAATATGACTTTTGAAAATCTTTTCCCCTGCCTTTTTGTCCAGTTCTTTGTATTTTTGTTTAAATTAGTGTCCAAACGTTGCCGGTTCTTATTTTTTAAACAGATGCAAAACAGATACATTGAGCTACAATTTATATACTTTAAAATCGATCCATTTAATATATATAATTCAGTGGGGTTTAGCATATCCATAGGTCTGTGTAACCTTAAGCCTGGTCAATTTTGGAATATTTTCATCACATCTAAAAGAAACCATGTTCTCTCATAGCTCAGTTCACACTGTTCCCTTACCCGCTCGTCCTAAGAAATCATCAATCCACTTTTTGTCTGCAGAGATAATTTTCCTCATCTGGACATTTCATATAGATGGAACCACATACTCTGTGGTTTTGTTTGTGACTAAGTCCTTCATTAGTGTGATGTTTTCCAGGTCTATGCTGCAGCATTTATTCAGCACACCATTAATTCTTATGGCCAAATAAGGAGCCATGGCATGGATATGCCACATCTTGCTTATCCACTCATCAGGAGATTGGCATTTGGGTTATTTCCACCTTTCGACTACTATGAATAATGCTGCTATGCAGAGTGCCTTTGTTTTAGATTATGGCACTAAAACACAAAATTCAATCAAGTATATTTAAAGGGCTTTATTAAATGATTCATCAGTGAGGCACCATCCACTCTAGAAGTAAAAAACCATTGAGAGAGTTTATACAAAATAGAAGATTTTTTCAATCAGAAAGCGGGTGGGACAAAATTTTTTTAGCAAAAAGTAGTAAAAGGGTCGTTTCAGGTAAGCTTACCTTTCCTTAAGGGAAGGCACTGGCAACGGGGCCACTTACCATGCAAATTACTTGTTTTTGAAAGGAAAAATGCAGGTAGGAATGAAGGCTGTTTCCCATGGCCAGAGATCACCAACCCTGGTACTAGGGATGTATGTGACATGCATCTGGCAGATTTAACCACCAAGTCATCAGGGCATGCCTATCTGTTGTTGTTGACCACTGCAACTGACCAGGCTTACATTCCTGGGAGAGACTGCAACTATAATTAAGTTAGTTATTAAATCTTGATTTGGATAGAGGGTTGGCATAAGTGACTCCATTTTGGTACCATTGTTTATTTTTTAACAATGGGCTCTCAGACTATTCTCAGTTCTTTTGTGTAATGTATTCCTTTATTCCAGTCCCCCTGCCCTACCCCACCCTGCCTCTTGTAGTATGTTTGCCTAATAGAAAGGCCATGTTTTTCCCCCTTTTGGATCAAAGTTACCTTAAACAGACCTGAAAAACTCTTGGCTTTGAGCTTGTGTGAGTGAAGTCTTTTTGAAAGCTTTTTCACTCATCTGAGATCTATGTGTCTTTCCCTTAATACTATAGCCTGAGTACTAGGTATGTTTTAAGATGCTTGAGCATAGCCTACAGAAACCATGATGGAGAAGGAAAGAGCTTGGGCAGCACTAGGTTGGATTCTTGCTAGAATTCTTAGGCTGTGATCACTCAATCAAGATTTTCTTAAACATTCTTTATCAAGGCCCATGCCATCCAGTCAAGCAAGGGTCTATTCCACTCCCATAGGCTTTAATTTGTTCTGTCACCTGAGAGTATCCCTGAAGAAGGTAAACTCTGGTGACAGCCTCTTTGCTTCCTTGCTTGTCCCATCATAGCAGCCCACTCTGGTAGACTCATATTTCAGAACTAAAACAAAGCAAGAGCCCCAACCAGTCTGTACAGAATTTTTCTCTTCCAGGACAGAGCCCATCTTTTTAAGGAACTAGATGCTTATTTGTGGAGGCTTGGTTTCTATCTATTTCTTATTTTCAAATCATGAAAAAAGTTTTCTCATATTCTTAGTCCTTTGGTCTCCAAGTAAAACAGCCAGTCTCAAGTAGAGCATTTCTCTGAAGTTTTTATTTCCATTCTCGATGTAGTTTTCCACAATATTCTTCCATCGTCCTGGTGATACTCTAAGGAAGTGCATGCAGGCTTGAATTTCACGTCTTTCCCTAAAGCCTGTACAGAATAAAGCCCCCACTGTTAGTTAACCTGACTGCCTACTGTTTTTCCATGACGGTCAACAAGACCCTGGCGACCTGGACTGTAGTATGTTTTGAAACAGTTGGTCTAGCGTAGATAAGCAGTGGTGACTGTGGGTTTGTGTGTGTTGTATTCTCTGGGGGTTTGTGCATGAAGCCCTGCTGTTATAATCCTACCTGTTCTAATGAGTCCTGAAGGAAAGACCCTGAATGTTTGAGAGAGCAGCCAGAAGCGTTTTTCTAAGTATGAACATGTCTGGCTAAGGTGCGGTACTTTCAGTCTGTTTTGGTTCTTCAGGAGGAACTGCTGGCTATTCCTTTTATTTGGACACAGAGGAGAGTAGGGGCTAACTTGACTTAAAGCATGAAAAGCAGGTCCTAGTGACAAGATCTATGACTTTGTCCAATGTCTCTGATGAAGGCAAGGGCAAACTAGACCAGGAGACTTTCTTCTGTTTCACTCAAGCCCCTTCCATACCTCCCAGCGTATGACTTGCATACCATTGGGCTGATTCTGAGCCTGTGTAAGGGAGTCACATTATGCTCATAAACTTAAAAATAAATCACCATCACTCTTATGATGTCAAGGAAAATTGACTGGCATTTTTTTGCTTTAGACACTGCCAGGAATAGAGCTTTTGAAAGTGTGCTGCATTTTCTCATTTTGTCATTAGAGATATAGTCCCCGAGGAAAAATATATACAAAATTTAAGTGAAAACTTTCTGCTAGTGCAGAAGACTCCCTATCATATTTGTGATTTATAGATTTTTGGTCTTCATCCCCATTCTTCACACTGAGCTCCTAAAACTCTTGGAATTTCTGAACTGATAAGAGAGATAAAGAGATCTTAAGTTATTCCTAGCAAGTCTCTTTGAACCACACTTGAGTTTATATTAGAGACTGACTTTTGGAAAGCCCTTAAGGGTGGGGGCTGGTGAACAGGGAAACCAAACACATAAAGACTCTCATCCGCTGACCTCTGCGGAGCTGGGAGCGGCTGGATATTAATCACTAGAATTAATCAATGATTTCATCATTCCTGCCTACATAATGAAGTTTTCATAAAACCCCTAATTAACAGAGTTCAGAGACCTTCTAGGGGTGATAACCATGTGGGGTGCTGGGAGAGTGGCCCACTTGGAGAGGGCATGAAAATCGGAACCCATCCCCATGTCTTGCCCTGTGTATCCCTGCCATCTGGCTGTTCTGAGCTGTGTCCTTTTATATGATGGTATGCTAGTAAGTCAACTTTTCTTGAGTTCTGTGAGCCTCTTTAGCAAATTATAGAAATTTTGGGAAACTGGGCACATTTTATTTATAGCCAGTAGAACAGATACACAAGTGGCAACTTGCACTTATGATTGGCATCTGAATTGGGGGGTGGGCAGGGTTGGGGAGATGAGTCTTCTGGGACTGGTCTTTAATCTCTTGAGGTCTGAGCTAACCCCAAGTAGCTAGTGTCAGAATTGAATTGAATTGTAGGATATTCACATAATATATATATAGAAAATTGGAGATTTGCTTGGTGTGTATTGGTGGGGGTGGGGGTGAGGAATCCACATTTGGTGGCCAGAAGTGAAGTATGAGAGTAGTAGAGGAAGAAACAGAATTTTTTTCCTTTAGTTGGTATTAAGGGAGGAAAAGGTTTTTTTTCCACTCACTTATCCTCAGTATTCATGGTTTCCTATCTGCTGTGTGTGCCAAAGGGGTTTTAAGATCTCCCTCCCACCACTGAAGTTCACAGGGAAAGCCGATCTCAGAGGAAAAGGACAGCATGGCAGGACACAGAAAACTGCCCCATATGTAGCATTCCTGGGATGACAAATAGAGCCTATGTTTAACATTTTATAGAGCATATTAGAGAGAAGCAAATCCTCTTTAAAACAGACATAGGCAAAAGCTATGCACCCTTGACCATGAATAGTAGTACATGTTTTGAAGCAAGGAGTAAACATCGCAGAGCAAACTATCATGTGGAGAGTATCAGGGTGGGATTCTCAAAGGAAGATATGGAAGAATTCTTGGACAGAAGAAACCTGAGGGGATGAGACTTTTCTTTCAGTCACAGTAGTTATGGATTTTCACCACAATCAGAAAATTTCTACACAGCTTTTATAATTCATCTCCTGTGAGGATTTAGAGTAAACTGAGAATGATTCTCATTCGTGGGTATGTAATCATCATCCTCAACTAATCCTTTTGACATCTCCACTAAAACTTCAAGGTTTTGCCATGGATGATATTAAAGCTGGATGAATCTTACATTATTATTCAAGTCAAAAGTCTAGTACATATATTGGTCAACAATACTATACACATATCCAGTTCATACCTGTGCTGTCCTCTTCCACATTGCCCTGTGCCCATCTGCATTGCCGCCATTCGTGTCATGTCCTCACTGTGTCCTTGTGTTCTTACCTACCCACCGGCATGCACGTTTGCAGAGTCACCATCTTTAGTGGACAATGATTATGATGTACAGGTTTAGAGCGCATATCTCTCAATTCCTGATTTTAGTTTTCTTTTTTGAGAAATGCAAGAGCACGGGGTGGAAGCAGGTTCTCATGGTAATTTCATTCTTCCTATTTGCTCAGATCAATATTCTGAAAACAATTACAATAAAACCATTCTGAGTCATGTCCACAGTTATCTTTGACTTTTTACTTTTTCTAAAACTGCATGTATATAATCTACCAGAAAATCCAGTGGATGCTGTCGTTGAAATATTTCTGGGTTCCATCTATTTCCTACTCCTTCCACTATGACCACCATAGACTGGTTGCCATCTTCCCTCTGTCATCCTGCTCTCCCCTTCATCCTGTTCTAGTCTATTCTGTGTCCAGCAACCATGTATGTGTTCTTCTCATAATTTAAATTGGATCATATTACTCCTCCTTAGAATGCTTGAATGACTGTCCATATTTCTTGGGATACATCCAAAGTCATTACCCTGACATTTATGACCAGGCTTCTGCTGCCTCTCAAGCTGACCCCTCACTCCCTTACTGAAGACACACTGGACACTTGGCTGTTCCTCAAACACACTGGACACTTGCATCAGGGTCTTTGTGTTTATAATTCCTCTGCCAGGAGCATTTTCCATCAGATAGGCACAGAGCTCACTTCCTCACTTCCTTTAGGGCTCTGCTCAAACTCACTTCATTTGGAAGACCTTCTCCCAAGACTTTTTCAGGTAACACACACATACACACACACACACACACACACACACACACACACACACACACACATCCTTCCCATCCCTTCTGTAGTTCCTAACTCTGACAGGTATTATTTGTTTATTGTCTCACTAGAATGTAAGCTGTATGAGGGCAGGGACTTTGTGTTCACTGTTGTAACCCAGCTCTTAGAACAATGTCTGGCATGAGGAAGGCCCTAGAAAAGTATGTGTGGAATGAATGAACACTTCATGGAGGTGTCTGCTCACGCTTGCTTGTGCATCTCTGAGGAAAATGCTTTCATAGGGATCTCCTCTAGGAGATGCGGGCAAGGAGGGTACTGTTCCTCACACCAAGTGCCTGGCTCTGCTTCTGTAGTCACCCAAGGGCAGCTGCCCCAGGGGAAATGAGGTTGAGCAGTGGGAGAGATGACACTCTGAGGTGTTTATGATGCTGTTTTTAGGAGAGAAGCCATCCAAACCTGTCTGACAGGTGTGAGGGCAGGATTGTGCCCAGACTAGTAAAACTGAGAGAATCATGGGGACCTCCCAGGACCTGATTCTGTCCATGCCGAGGAACACTTGCAGAGAGGGCATGATGCAAGTCCCCTAGGGTTTCTTCTGAGGAACAGGGACTGAGATGGTGAAGGGTATCGTCCCCGTACACAGTAGAGAAGCTGGCGCACTCTGGTGGAGCAGGGTTAGGTCTATCACCTCCAAGGAGCACAGACCACATACCCTGGGTTCAATTCCTGGTTATAGAGGAGAAAACAACCAGTGTGAACAACCAAATACAAATAAAATAAAATGCTTCTTCCGCTGTCTCTTCCTGACTGCCTACTCACCTTCATTCCTGCCTACATCTTTCCTTTAATTAACAAAAAAAAAAAAAAAAAAAAAGAGAGAAGCTACTACCGGCTTTGCCATGACACCAGCAGCTCTGGGTAAGCAGACCTTCCTTTCAGGGGCCTCCATTCATTCAGTGAATGCTTTCTGAGTGCACACTACCAGCCAAGCACAGTTTGAGGCCTGAGAGGACTGTTCTGGATGCTGAAGATTCCTGGGATATGGACCATAGCACCACAGGGAGGGTCCAGATGCGCCTCAGTTTGGAGACCCCCTTTTCTCTGGGAGCAGATGAGGGCTGCCTCTCCAGCAGGGACCAGTGCTCCTATCCCCAACATGGCTGGTGCCACTGGCACTGGCAGCCTCTGGAGGAGCCTTCTCCTCCTGCCTGCTGTCAACTCTCTGAGGACCAGGGGTGTCTCCGCCACCTGCTGCCCGTGCTCTGCCCCAGAACTCCACCTGCTGACGGAGGACTCTCCCTCTGGGCCCTGGAGCCTGCTTCTGCTTTGACTGCTATGGGCAGGCAAGATGACTGTGGCCTGCAGGGAAACAGAAAATGGAACAAGATGCATTTCTTCAGGGCAGGGTGAGTGAGGGTGAGGCAGTCTTGGGTAGAGATAGGAGAGGCCCAGATCAGAAACAGGCATAGTGGGAGTTTTAAATGCAGCCCAGTGCCTGACCCTGGAGCCCAGGCACTAGGCGCAGCCAATCCCAGTCCTGGCCGAAGTTCCCTGGGGTGCCAAGGCCTGGAGGCAAGCAGGAGATGACTGGCTCTTCAGCAGGCTTGAAGACTCTTCCGAAGGCGTGACAGCTCTGAGGTCTCCCAGCTGACTTCACCCTTAGGCATGAGCCATCAGGCTAGCTCAGTTTGCCTCCAGGGCTCCAGGAGTGGTGGGCCTTCTCCTTAGCAACTGGAGGGGGTGAAGTCACCTGTAAACACTTGGGGGAACATAAAACACCTGGGTGAGGCTAAGATCGTAACACGTAACAGCGGATATGATCTGGTTTTCAGAATTTGGCTCTCCCTGCCGGAACCGCGCAACTACCTGAGTTCTGAGAATGACGCCCAGCAGGGCCTGGGGCTGTCCTTGCTGTGCCATCCTCGCTACCAGAAAGGCGGCGTCACTGGAGTCTTCTCTGCTTCAGCACTTAGACGAGGAGAAATGTATCTTAAGGGTTTGTCCAGGCAGGCAGGAAGGTGAGCAGGCAGGAAGAGAGGAGGTAAAAATACCTCTATTTAAGTTGTTCGCCTTGGCTGTTCCCCTGGACCTGGGATGCAAACCACGGTCCCTGGGGTGAATGAGGATGGTGCTCGGCAGGAGGCGGCAAACCCAACAGCTTCCCCACCAGGGCGAGCAGCACAGCAAGCTGTGAGAACTTTGAAGGTTGACATCTGCAGCGTCTGGGTACCAGTGAGGTGACTGCATGTCAATTGGCCAGGCAGGGAAGCTGGTGAATGACAAAGATGATAGATGACAGCCAGGGGAAGCATTTCCTAGGCCCTCAGAATACCTGAAGGTAGGCACTGCCAAACTGGGCTTCCTGCTTAGAAAAAAGGAAGTTTGTTAAAAATTTGGGTTTTTTTTAAAACCTTTATTGTAGCTCTCCATTTATAGCAAAGGATAGATCTTCCAGCCAGAAAATCAACAAGTATTGCGTCAAATGACACATTAGATAGAATTAGCAGATAGACAGACACACCTTGGAGAAACTGAGAGTTGGGTTCCAGACATGGCAACAAAGCGAAAATTGCAGTATAGTTACATTAAAAAACAAACAAAGCTTTATTGGGTCGCCACTGGTTGCTGGAGTTTGGGCATCGGAGTGAAGCTTGCGGGGTCCCTTCAGGGCTGAGATGGTAAAGACTTTCACACAAGCAGAGACATAGCTCCCTGGAGCCTGGCACTGCCGGCACCTCAGGCAGCAGCTTTGGAAACATGGGAGAGAGCATTCTGGGGACACAAGGGACCCCGTCCCGGGAGGCAGAGATGAAGGGTGTTAGCTACAGGCGAGTAAACAGGGTGAGTTCAGAGAGGAACAGCTGGGGAGCAGGGCCAAGGTGGCTGGCACACCGGAGCTGACAGACTGGTTTCTGAGAATTCCCCCGAAGTATCGAGGGACATCTCAGGGCCTGGAACTCGGAGTGGGCAAGTGGGAACAAGAGCAGGGAGTCTGACTTGCTGAGTTTGCACCCGCGGGCTGGCGGGATCGGAGTCTTTGGGCTATCTTCATAAGATTCCTGTGGTACTTAGGATTTCTTTTATTTTTAAAGGAAGGTGATCAGGAAGAGAGAGGAGGAAGAGCATTCTTATTTTATTTTTATTTTGTTTTTCACACTGATAGTACAACCCACCCCATCCCAAGGGCCCCGGACCCGGGACTCAAACCCAGTGGCGTCTGATTGGGTGCTTTTGGAGGCCATTGACCTAACCACTACTCCACTAGACACGCCAGGATTTCTGTTTTCACAGATGCACAAGAAGCTCAGCGTGCTCAGAGTAAGTAACCAAGGTGTAAAGCAAAGTTTCCTAGCTCCTGAGAGTGCAGGGGGCCACAGTCAGGGTCTCTCCCACTAGGCTGGGGAAGACAGCCCTACGTAGGACACTTAGACCTGACGGTAACCGGCCTCAGCCACCACAGTCTTCTCAGACCACGAAAAGCCCCCCGTTGGCTCCTACTCCTGCCTCATTATCTCTTGGCCCTTACTCTCCACCTGCGTCTCCAGGGCACAGACCCCTGTCACCGGTGGGGTTAGCTCCCCACGCGCCCCTATCATCCTGCAGTTTGTGGGTCAGAGAAGATCCCAAAGTCATGGGTGTAAGGGGAGCATATTGTCGATACAATAACACGTTCTCCTCAGAAGGGCCTCTGCTTTCTTACCTCTGTCTCCTATTGGCCCAGTGCTCCCCTATTTCCCTCTGATTTTCTTACCCAGTCTTTGCTGCCCTCACGCTGTTCCTTCCCATTCATGATACCGGCCCGGAGAGAGGAATGTTGTATCGACTCTGTGTGACAGGTTCTGTGGAGAAGTTTACTGGAAGGTGGGCTCACAGGGGAGGTCCACTCTTCTAGGAGCATCCGCATGCATATCGCCCATTCCTAACCGCTGTGAGATAGCAGCCAGTCACTATGTGCCCCAGGGTGCCTGACGAGAGCGATGTCTCACCTGCTCCGCCCTTTCTGGACACCACCGTCTGGACCACAATCAGCAGCTGAGTTTGCTTAGCTTGCCGGCACACCTCTCTATTGTACTGCACATTTGGCTGACAGATTGTGAAGGTGTCTTTCTTTTTTGTTTCCTTTTCCTTTTTTTAAAGGAAAGGTATCAGCAAGAGCGAAGGCAAGTAGACAGGCAGGCAGGCAGGCAGGCAGGCAGGCAGGCAGGCAGGCAGGGAGACAAAGAAGAAACATTTTATTTAGGTTGGCTGTTCCCCCTGGCCCTGGGTCGCAAACCTAGGTCCTAGGGATGTATGTGGACTGTATAACCAGAGTCCGGAGACTTAACTGCTAGGCCACTCGGGTATGCTAAGGATTCTTCAACAAAGAGTTTTACTGTTATGGCAAAGCCTCCAGGTGGAGAGAAGACTGACAACCGGACACTCGAAAGGCAGAGAAAACAACACTTCATTGCAAGCACTGGTGCTGGCTCAAGGGTGTTGTTACCAAAGCTGAGCAATGGTGGGGGTGGGGGTGGGGTCTAGGGGAGCTCCTTTCATACTCTGAGGTAATGATTCATCTCCTTGGCTATGTGTGGTTTCTACTGGCAACTTTATCAGTCATGTGCAGATGCAGAGTAGGGAGGCTATGCCTGCTTGTCCTTAGTCAAGGATAACAGGACTTAACTGCAGCCTCTGCAGTACCGCGGAAAATTCCTGGCAGACTAACTTTTGCACTGGGGTCAGGGAAACCCATAGGGGAAGTGTGGGGAGGGAACCTTAATGTAGGCTTCTACCACCACATTACTTACGCACACACACAAATTTGTTTGGATTATTTGAGACCACTGAACACTACCAGGATAGCTCACGTGTTTTTCTAGCAGTCATTTACGCAATGATCACAAGTTCTACAGGGCTGTAACGAAGCAGAATTTAAAAATGCTGTTCCTCAGTTGCGTTGGTCACATTTCAAAGTTTCAACAGTCCCAGATAGCTAGCGTTACTGTATTAATGCAAGCAAAGGGCATTTCCACCATTAGTTTTCTGAGAGCTCCACTGTAAACTGTTATTCTAGGATTAAATTCAATCTCTTCCCACTATGGGAAAGGCGAAACCCTTCTGCAGCTAGTTGTGACTGATGAAAACAACTCTGTCCTGGCCCTGTCTCTACCTTCTTCCTCCATAATTCTGAAGCTCTGTCATCTGGGACCCTCAGCCCATGCTGTCAGACTTGGAAGGAGACCTCCTGATGTCTTTGCTGACCTGCTCCCTCCAAAAACTCTGTTTTTCCATCTGCCTCTACTTGGCGTTTGCATTTAAAACCTCTTGCATTTGAAGGAGACTCTTCAGCTAGCTCTGCACTCACTCTAGAGAGTGAGTACTAGCAGATGCATGAAAACCTCTCTTTTTTGAAATGTGACTGAGTTGTCCTAGAATGTTTGTCCCTGCATGTACACAGGCCAGAATCAGTAAGGAATAAGCTGAGGTAGGCCCACATAGACGGGATTTCTGTGTTGTTAAGGAAATGATAAAGGTGATAAGGAAATGTCTTATCTGCTAGCATGTCAGTCTTGGGCTGGGTTCTACTAGTTTATTTGGGGTAGTCTTATCTTTGCCTGCAGCTAGGGCAGGTTGGTTAAACTGCTGATATCTTGTACATCTGCAATCCTGCTTCCTTGTAATTAAGGTCCCCTCACCCCACTTCCTCTATGCTGCTCCTCATCACCAGCAGATCGGGTTCTAGTGAGAGCCCTCTTCCAGCTTGCAGACTGCTGACTTCTTGTATCCTCAGAGCGGGGAAAAGCCAGGGTGCTTTTTAAGGTTCCTTTTACAGGGGTGTTAATCCCATTCATGGGGGCTCTACCCTCAATACATATTCAATACGTATTCCCAAAGATGCCACCTTCTATTACCACTGAGAGAATTTCAACATGTGAACGGGGGAGGGGGCCAGACACATTCTACCCAATATGCCATCTTCTACCCAAATATTAGCCCCTCCTTCCCTCCCTCCCTCCTTCTAGGCCTGTATATGTTGCTTGGTGCCACCAAATGACTTTTGGACTGCATTAATAGAAGGGAGAAGAAAAAAAGAAAGAGGAAGTGAAAGAGGAAGAAAGGTTTCTTTTTTAACATCTAATATATCTTGGCAGTGACAACTTCGTGTCCATTTCCCTGGTATACAGAATGTCAAAATTGCCTTTTATTTCAGGAACATTGTCCTCCACTCTGTTCAGTTCCATTGCTTTGTTTTTCTTCTTTGGGACTCCAAAGAGTGCTGGTTACATCTGTACTATCTTCTGTCGGCATGGCTCTCTTTATGACCTATTTTAAAGCTTGATTTCCATTTCATTTTCGACCCTGGTTTCGTAACTATCCCCAGCCCCTGTACTGTGTTCCCCAGCCATCTCTGCCCCTCACACTCCTCCACTTTCGTTTGGAGCTCTGTCATGTTACATTTGTACTTTTCTGAGTTTCACAGACACGCGAGATCAAATTTTATCTTTGCTTGTTTTCTCCCCACGTCTTCTCTGGGACTCGACAGTTTTTTCCTGTATTCTTCCTTAGGTGAGGCTACTTCTGGATTGAAAACTTTTTTAAGACATGACCAAATATTTAGACAGATTTTCACCCATTTCTTGGCTACTTATTTTCGTCAATTCTTTATATGGGGTAAGTTTTGTAACCATTTCCTGTCCCTTTTTTTTTTTTCTTCTTTCTTAGTATTAATGCTGCCTTTGAATTTTTTGGAGGTTGCCTCAGAGAACAAATCTTTGCTCACATTTTTCTTATGTTGGTTGTTACCAGGTTGTTTCCGCTTTCCCCGTGAGATCTCTATCTTGCCGTTCTTCTGCACAGATCTTCACTTATGTAAGGAACTAGGATGTATCACCTCTCACCTACAGGAAGTCTTATTTGTGGGTCACCTGGCACTGTTTTGCTTTCTACTTCTCTACTCCACCCCAGTGGGCGTCCACAACCTATTGCTTTCATGAAGATGATGGGTGAATTTAGCAGCATTTATACATCTTTAGAGCTGTGGTTTAATCTGTTATTTCTTCTGGCTGAAAGTGAAATTTGTATTTTTCCCATTTTTACTCAAAAAGAAAACTCCTGTTTTCTTTACTACGTACACCATTGCTGCCATCAAATGAATAAGTTTTTCCATACAAATAAGTCTTGAATTTTCAGCGGACACCAGGTGTGGGTGGGTGGGTGGGTGGGGGACTAAAATTTAACAATTCTGACATTAACTGCATGGAGTTGTTACTGAATCTCTGTTCTGGTGCAGCGGTGCCGAATGAAAACCAAACACGAGATTTGGGAGACAAGAAAGGATCAATACATTTTCTGCAGAAAATGGAGCCGGGGAGACTGAAGTCTCAAATCCTCAGTCTCTTGGAGTGGAAGCCAGCGGGGTCTTTAAGGGGGAGTCTGAGCTTGGGAGCTGCATGATCAGGGAGTGTCCTCCCAACCGGGAGTCATCTGGTCATCTCTAGCTTCAGTATCAGCAACATAACTCAGGACCCAGCTCACAGGGGTGCTGATGTGCAGTGTGTGAGAGGTCACCGGTCAGTCCTTGGTTTCTCCACACTTGGGAGTCCTGTGTGCCAGCAATATCCTAGGTTAGTCTGACCTATACACTCTTTTGAGACCTGGCAAGACTCAGCAAAGGGGAAAGAAAACAGTAGAATATTAAGCCATAACAGGAGGGAGCAGGGGACAAAACAATGCTCATTAGTTATACTTTTAGTGGATTGCAAAAATTTTGCTATGAGGGGCTGCAGTTTCAGAGTTAGCACAGATCTACAAGTTAAGCGCTCAGTCCCATGAGACTGCCCTCCATTTCAGTTGCCAATGGCCAGCCCTTGTGGTCACCTGTACTTCTGATCAGCTGGCTCTGGAGATTTATATGATCCATGACCCCTCCTCATGGTCCATAATTTTCTAGACTAACTCACCGAGTGCAGGGAAACACTTACGTTTACTGGTTATAATAATGGATCCACTAAAAGGTAAGGATAAAGAGGTATTTAGGGCCAGGTCTGGAAGGGTCCTGAGTGCAAGAGCCTTTGACCCCACAGAATTGGGATGCATCACCCTTCACCAATCCAAAAGCTTCCTAAATCTCATTCTTTAGGAAATTGTATAGAGATTTCATTACATCATAACCTTCAATCTCTACCCCATTTTCCCTCCCTGGTGCATAAGGTTGGTGCTGAAAGTTCCAAGCTTCTATTCATGCTTGGTCTTTCATAACTAGCCCCCACCAAGGAGCCCCCCAAAAGTTGTCTCATTAGAACAAAAGACTCTGCTATTGTCCAGGAAATTCCAAGGAATTAGGGGATCTTCCTAAGAAACTCTTATCACCCCCCATCACTCAGGAAATTACAAGGGTTTTGGAATTCTGCATCAGAAACAGGAGTCAAAGACCAAATATTAGCAGAAACCAGGACAGACCTCTATATTATGTTTCTTATTTCACAGACACCATTTATTTATTTATTTTTTTGCCCTTGCAGTGGTTTTATGTAGTTAGAAATTCTTTCTATCAACTTTGCTGTTAATAAAATTGCTCTTTGGTTTCTGGCATCTAATTGGAGTCTACTGAATACATATGGCAAGGTTTCTGGGTTTTCGTGATCAAAACCTACAAATTTCCAAATTTTCTTGTAGTGCCTTTAGGATTTTTGTTTTTACAAATCCTTGATTCATTTGTTATTTGTCTTGTATAAGGTATGAAACAAGGATATGACCTAATATTTTTTTCCCAGATGGCTACTTAGATGTTCCACCACCATTTATTGAATAATGCATCTTTCCTTCATTAATGTGAACTGTTACCTTATCAGTAAATACATTTCCATCCATATATGGATATATTTCTGGATTTTTTTTTTTATTTTGGTTCACTTTTCTACCTGTTTATTCATGTGCCAGTATTGTATTTGAATTAATTTCATTTTAAAATACATGTTCATGTTCTGTAGAGTTAATCTCCCTTTGTATTCTTTTATTTTAGAGTTTCCCTGGTCATTCTTACTTGTTTGATTGTTTTCTGTAGGAACTTTATAATCAGTATGTCTAAGTAATTGATTAAGAATTAATCTCCTAACCTAGGTCATGGTTTGACTTTCCATTTGTTCTATTTTTATTTTTCCTTCTGTCTACATCAAAAGAGTTTAAAAACTTTCAAAATGACAGGCACTGGTGGAATAGCAGGTTAGTTCAATCATCTCCGAAGGAGCAAGTCACACACCCAGGCCCAGGGTGGTGAGAGTGGGGGAGCAACGAGTGTGAACAACTAAATAAAATAAGGATGCTTCTCCCTCCTCTCTCTTCCTACCTGCCTGCCTACTCACCTTCATTCCTGCGTGCATCTTTCCTTTAAAAAAGAACCAAAAAACTTTCAAAATGAATCTTGTTCATCAAAGTTTATTTTGTATTTCTCAGATTATTATTATGATAGAGCATCTTCCTAAGTTTTAAATGACTGTTCATTTCCCCATCTCTTAATTTGTGAATTGCCTGTTTGTAACTTATTGTCAAAGTTTTACTTGGATTATTTTTCTTATTCATTTATAAATATTTAAACACATTACATAAGATGGATTTTCATTTGTATCTCCTCCCTGTCTGTAACTTGTTCTTTTAGTGGAACCATTTGATGTTCAAAAAGTTTTAATTTTTAAATATATTAATAGTTTTTAATCTTTCCTTTTATGGTTAATGCTTTTTTGGGTCTTGTTCAAAAAATAAATACTTTCCTAACCTAAGGTCAGAAAGATATTTTTCTATGCTTTTTTCTTAACATTTAAGAATGTAATTATCTTACTTAGTGTTTTAACCCATGTTGCGTTGATATTTATGTGTGGTATGAAGTAGGATTAAATTTTATCTTATTTTTCAACGTGGTTAAAATACCAGCACTATGTATAAAAGTGCCCTGCTGATTTATAGCAATTTTCAAAAATGTCTATGTCCATCTCTGGGCTCTCTGGTCTGTTCCTTGCATTCTTTCTTTCCTCATTCCAAAATCATGCTGTTCAAATTACTATTATCTAGACGCGCTCTGGTGGCTCAGGCATGAAGTCATAGCCCAGGACATAACCCTGGTAAAGCCCAGGACAGGGCTTGTGACACAGGTCAGGGCTGGGACAGGAGCTGGTGGCGTGTCTGGGTGAGTGCAGGCAACAAAAATAAATAAATAGACAGAAAGGTTGATTGATAAAGTGCTTCCTCGTCTTCCTTCCTTAAAAGTCTTTCTTTCCTGTATTAAACAAAACACTTACTATAGCTTAATAGTAAATCTTGCTCTTCAGACCAAGACTTCTCATCTTTTTGCCCCCAATATTCTTAACATATTGCTTAGTCTTACAAGTTAATTTGGGAGAAAATGGACATATTTATGCCTGTGGGTCTTTCTAAGTAATAACATGGTAGCCTTTCTCTATTTGTTTAGGTTCTAAAATACTTTCAATAAAGTTACATAATTTTCTCTGTAAAGGTCATAAATGTTCTTTTATTAGGATAATTCCCAGGTCATTTTTTAGTAGGAGAGGTGCAGGCAGGAATGAAGGCAAGTAGGCAGAGAGGCAGGAAGAGAAACAAGGAGGAAGCATCTTTATTTCATTGTTTTATTCAGTTATTCACACTGGTTGTTTCTCCACCAGACCTGGGACTCGAACATGTGCTTGCGTGTGGCTTGCTCCTCCGGAGGCGATTGACCTAACTGCTGCTCCACCAGGGCACAGTAATTCCTAGCTAGTTTTTAAAAGTTGCGCTGTAAAACGACTTGGTGGGATATGTGATCACTTCCAGTTCTTTCTCCTACCCCCATCTGAACCTTTTGCCACGCAGTTTTTCGCAAACAAGGACTAAAAGCTCACCCTCGATGCCGGTATCGGTCTTGCTTTGGACAGTGACATTTGGTTTGGCCCACGTGGCCATGCACCAGGATTTTCGTTTTTAAAGGAAAGATGCAGGCAGGAATGAAGGTGTGTGGTTGGTTGGCAAGCAGGAATGAGTAAAGGAGGGCATTGGATTGCATTTAGGCTGTGAGTGCTCCAGGAAGTCATTTACCATCTTTCAGAATTAAGTAGCTCTGGTAACCTTTCCCTGAGTCTCAGGTTCCCAAATGCCAGAGAATCAAGAGCACAGAAAATAGGCTTATTCGAGAGACCTGTCTTCAGACGAATTGTGAGCTCCTGCTAGCACTCTTGTAACTTGGCCTTGCAAGGAACATGTCCAGGAAGAGCCCACTGTTCCTGAAGAATGAGAGACACAGGGAACCCGGCCGCTGCAGCAAACCACACGCGTGCAGTTTGGAGCCCAGCCAGCTACGCGCCAGCAGCTGACTCCAGCTAACTGCAGGTGTGCCGGCAAAAATAGATGGCTGCTTTTTGAAGTCACGGAGTTTGAGATGATTTGTCACCCAGTAGTCTGGTGGCAATAGCTGCCTGAATATAATGAGTGTATTTTATAAAACGATTCCTTCCTTATTCTTCTTCTTTTCTCTTTTTTTAAAGGAAAGGTGCAGGTGGGAGTGAAGGTGAGTAGGCAGGCAAGCAGGATGAGAGAGGAAGAAGCACTTTAATTTTCATTGTTTTCAGTTGTTCACAGTGGTTGTTTCCTCACCCACCACACCACCCCCCGGAACCAGCACTTGAACCCCTTGAAACTGGGATATGTGACCTGTGCTCCTGCAGAGGTGATTGATCTGAGACTCCACCAGAGCATGTCAAATTGATACTTTCTAATGCTTTGATATTAGTGTTTCAAGGTGTCATTTTTTTGTCCTAAGTGAAACTCTCTTAATTCTAATCATTGTTGGTTTTTGTATAGGTAATTATATTGACTGTGAACAATGACTGCTTTGTTTTTCCATTTTCAATGATTATATTTTCATTTTGACTTTTGCCTTGTTACACTGGTTAGATTTTCAGCACAATGCTTAATAGAAGCAATGATTCCGATCGTTTTTGTCTTGTTCCTGACCTTGAAGAAATACCTCTAACATTTTGTCATTACATGCATTATTTACTGTAGTTCTTCATTTATAGATTTGCATTACAAGAGTAAAGTAATCTCTTCAGTTACTTCCAGTTTTTATCATGATGAAAATTATAATCTAGCAAGTATACTTTTTGGAGCGGATGAGGTAATACTTTTTCATCTTCCATTGGTTAATATGGTGATTCATTATAGGAACACATTTTCTGAGATATATACATATATCTCTTCATTGGTGATATAGAACAACTTTGTAATGATATACTAAGTACATTACGAATTGTTAGATTCAATTTTCCAATATGTTCAGAAATTCTACATCCATATTTACAATGGGATTGATTTTTTTAAATTTTTCTTCTTTGTCCTATTCTTATCTGGTGATGATAAGATTATTCTAATCTCATAAAATTATTTGGGCACAGCTGGTGGAGTATTGGTTGGGTCTGCTGCCTATGGCCAAGTGCAATCCATGCACATCCCAGAGACCCCAGTTCATATCCCAGGACTCGGGGGAACAACCAAAATGAGCAACTAAATGAAAATAAATAGAACGCTTTTCCCTCCTCTTTTTACCATCTGCTTGCCTTCATCCTGGTTGTACATTTCCTTAAAAAAAGTGTTATTTGAGCAATGTTTCTACCTTTTGCTTTTCTCTGAGAGTTTGCATGATATTAGAATGATCTGTTCTTTGAAAATTGGCAGAATGTTCCCATAAAGTCACCTGGACTTTTTCTTTCCTTGTAAAATGTTTAGCTTCTCCTTTAATTTATTTAATTAAACTGGCAGGTTATAATAGCCGACAAGTAACTTATTTTTTCCTTAAATTTCATATTTGTTAAGAAATATTTCTCCTGTTTATTTTGAAATTAACTATATGTGTCTTTAATTGTTTAAAAATATTAAGATCCTGCTTCCATCCCTTCCTACACCTCTCTTCTATGCTGGAGAAAATAACTTTTGACTCTCTCTCTTTTCTTCTTGCATTTAGATTTCTTATTTCTATATGAGTAAATATCTGTCTTTTGATTCTTCCATGTTCACATTCTTTTAGTACTTTGATTTTCATATGGTCTCTTGAATCCATCTGGAATTTTTTTTAATGCCATAAAGTAAGGAAGCTAGCTATTTTTCCTCATTGTTTGCAGCTCATGTATTGACTGACCCCTCTTCCTTCGATATCAGTTCCTGCATTTTCCACCTAGTCTATGCTCCTCACAACTGCCCCAGCCCAGGGGGCAGGGACACTGAGGCAGGTCCATTCCTAGGAGACATGGGTCTTCTCTGAAGATGACTTTATTTCAAGACTCCACCACATCCTTGCTCAATTTTCCTTCCAACTGCATTGTAAGCAATCTCTCTGTGATTGATACTATCTGTCATCCTACATCTGGAAGGGAAATGGCACAGAGAAGTTAAGGAACTTTCCCAAGGCCATACAGCTAATTGCTGATAAACCAGGGATTAAACCCAGGCAGTGGGAGGCCAGGGCTTTGCCACTGTATATGAGAGTCACCGTTTTTATGTGTAACCATTACCAGCATGAATGTATGTGACAATAGGGTTGTGCGGATGTTCGCTAGTCAAGGTTCATATAGTGTCATTTACCTTTAAAAAAAGTATCCTTTAGCGTGTTCTAGTAACCAACCCTGAAGCTACTATGACTTAGTGATTTATCCAAATGACAAGCATGTCAACCCAGCTAAATCAGCCCTATATACTCCCTAGGAGTTTTTTCAAATTGATGTTGTGTGGAGAAGGCCTTTCCTTTGAAAAATTGTGATTCCATGAGTCAGGAGCTCCCAGCAGTCAGAATTAGACTTTCGTGGGGGACAGTCCCTAAGAGGAAAGCTAACATAGGCTTGTATGAAAGAAACAGAGAGTGAGAGAGTTGACAGAGAGGAAAAAAGATGAGTCCATCCCAGTCTTCTTGCTCTTCCATTTTACTTTTCACTGTGTGTGTATGTGTGTGTGTATATGTTATTAAAACATTTTCTGAACCATCCTGAGCTGTCCTAATAGCAACTGAATTGCATCTGAATAGTCCTAATCCATGAAGCACGAATATCTTCTTGAAGACATGGAGAATCTAGAACAAGGTAGGCATCAGTATTATTGCACTACAGACAGGACCTGGGTCGTGTTTATCCCAGGGGTGGGAGTGGGTGGATCAAAGGAGGACACTGGTGATGCGGGGACAGCATAGCTTGAAATCTGCAGGGCAGTAGGCAGATGTATGAATAGCAGACTAACTGGCAAAACCTGAAAGGGACCCCAGCGAGGATCTCGGTTTAGCAGCCTGTACCTAGGACACAGCCCTGGATACTCGCGCCATTTTCCTCCAGGTCACCTGGACACGCCCAAAGCCCCTAACCCGCATATACATACAGAATCCATCCTGCCTGTGTGAGAGGCTGGCAGCTTAGGTCCTGCACACGCACACGTGTGTTTCTCTTGATGCAGCCTTTCAACTTGTTATTTCTGATTTTAATAAACTCGCTGTGTGTTCCTGGCAACCGGCTCTCTCCAAGAATTCTTTCTGGATGAACCTAGCGTGTCTGGTTCCCTCCCCACCACATCAACTGGGAGCATCACCTCTTCGGAGATTTGTAACTCTCACTACCCCCAACCTTCGTGTTGGTTCCAGGTATGGTTGCCGAGCAGGCTGTAGAGTGAGCACCTCCAGCAGGGAGAGGTTCCACCTGTCTCTGGGCACCACTGGCTTGTAGCCTCAGCATTGGGAATGTGGGGTCCTCTGGGAAGGTGGGGGCGTGGCAGGGCTGCCTGGTGGTTCATGAAGGATGTGTGGGGTCAAGTCCATCCTTACTGAACCTGGAGGGCAGTTTGGCTCAGATAGTGGGGACCCTGAGTGAGGCCTTGGGCTGTTTTCCAAAGGCAGAGATTAGGCTGCAGCTTTGCAGAGGAGAGAGGGCTTCGGAGGATGAGTCTGGCCTCTGTGCTGGAGGGAAGTGAGGATCTGAGCAGCTCGCAGGGAGCCTGGGAGTGTGTGGTAGCACCAGGGGTGAGGGCCGTGGTTGTCTCTGAGAACACCGCCGGGAGGACGTCTGGTCTTCTGGGTGGTTTGGAGGGGTTGCTGTTACTGTGACTCCTGGGATGATCATGAGGGGTGCAGATGGCATTCCCTAAAAGGCGAGGGGGTGTCTCTGAGGCAGAGATCCGCATTCACAAGGGGATGGGGAAGCTCCCACGGGGAGGCCTGTCTCTATCTCCATGTCCTCCCAACTCTGTCGCCCTCAGCTGGGCCTTTCCTAGGAGGCCTCTCTCTCTCCGCTCCTCTATGCATCTCTCTGCCTCTTTCTCCTCTCTGTTCAGTTCTCTCCTTCCTGTCCACCCGGCCCACTAGAGGGAGCAGTCACAGTCCACGTCCCCGCGTCCTCACTGCCCTCTGGTGGGCGTGGGGCTTATCTCCCAGGAGTCAGGCGCGGATGTGCTTGCTGGGTGCTGGAACCCGTTTAGTGGAGATGGCAGTACATGCAGCTTCTTGGTCCTCCTTGGCTAAAGCTCAGAGAACTACGGCCAGCTGTGTCTGCTTTGGATGGATGGAGACACTGAGGCTCAGAGAAGGGCCAGGTCTCAGAGCAGCCTCCCCGCAGTCCCCTGCTCTCCCTTGGGACTGCAGAGCCACACAGCCTCCAGAAATCGGAGCTGGGCCTTCTTGCCACTGTTTGTCCCCCGGCCCCCAGATCCCCCACCGCAACATTCTGGAAAGGATGTTTCCTAGAAATAACAGACTTCACTGCTGTCCAGGGGTGTCAAAAGCCAGTCCCTAGGCTGCCAGCTTCTGCCACATCCGGAAGCCTCGTCTGGAACTGGTTGCCTGTCTGTGTGCGGCCCTGTGATCCCTGAAAGGTAGACACAGTCAGAGGGGCTGCATTGGGGCAGCCGAGCAGCCAGCATGCCTGTGCCTGCATTCCCGAAGCCCTGGTGGGCTGAGAAAATGGAAGATTTCCCAGGTGAGGGGAAGAAAAATGCACTGACTGGGTTGTAGAAGGGGTGTGCTGGGAGGGAGCCCCTATAATAGCAGGTTGGGGACCAGAATGCTGCCTGGATTCAGGCCCCAGTTGTCACTCCAGTTTACCCTCACCCGCTTCCAGACATACATAAGGCAGCTTCACAGCTGTGACCACGAGAAGGGGACTCAGAGAGCAGCCCCAGTCAAGGGGTTTTGGGGAGCAGGGCCTATGCATGCAGGGACTTCAGGAGCAAGTCACTGCCCTGACCAGTGTCCCGTAGACCTCCAGATAAGGGGTTGTTTTCCCCAAGCTCAGCCACATGATCCTGTAGAACCAGCTCATCCCATTTGCTTTTTCAGAACTGAGGCGACTGACTCTTGGCCCCTATTCCTTCCAAAGACCATCCTGGAAAGTTGGCTCCAGGAGGTCTAAGGACATTTGTTTCACCAAATACTCCTCTGTCTTCACTTTTTTTTTTCCTTTTGGTTTTCTGTCTTTTTTAAAAAACCACTGAAGCAGAAGAAATGTTGTTACTCTAGTAGTGGACCTTGTCTTCATCAGACTTGCTGCCATTTTCCTCAGGAAGAAACACACAAGGGGGAGCCCTTGCCTGTGAGATCCTGCTTGTTTGCGAGGGAGAGGGTAGTATTTAGGGGTCCTAAAGCAATGTCTTTGGGTCTTTGGTAATCTCTACTTTTGGGGTGTCCTCTGGCCCGCATTTCAAAAAGCAAGCCTGAACTCACCACAGAGCTCCTCCCACAAAGAGTCCATGACAGCCCTCCTCAAAGGTTGCTGTCCTCGGAAAGAAGGGGGCCATGACGCAAGAAGGTTCCCCTCAGACTGGAGGTGGAAAGCGGACCTCGTTGGCCCAGTGGCATGCAGGGAGAGACACAGGAGAAACAGAACAGGGAAGGAGAAAGCAGAGGTCAGATATATGTGTTTGAGATTCTTTCCCTCCGCCCTGGCAGTGGTGTTCTACAGATGCATAAAGAGAAAACGTAAGGCAGACTGGACTTGGAATTGTGTGGAAAACCAATGAGCCCCCATTGGGGGAGGCAATGTGGTCTCCCCACAGCGACCACGGGACACGCAGCCTAAGCTCAGGCCACGTGGAAAATGTAGCTGAGATGTGGCAGGTTCTACGCCAGGCTTGTTGGAGGTGAGTATGAAACACTAGGACCTACCTGAACCCAGCAGGCTGAGGATCTTCCAGCCGTCGACGCCAGTGACGGCCCAAGCGATGCCGGAGTCCGGTGGACAAAGGCCATTGTTGCTGAGTCCAGAGAACCCAGTGACAGAATGCTGTCCTTCATGCATGCTTCTAAGGCCCTTGGCCCCCATGGCCACGCAGTCGCAGAAGGCTCTACTGGCAGACAGATGCCATTTTGGGGGAGGAGTGGGGTTGGAAAGAGGCAATGTGAGCCGCTGGGTGCTTGTCTGGAGAGACTGAACTAATTAAAGTGAATGTTGGTCTAAAAGAGAACAGGTACCATGAATAGGCAAGTTTAACAATTCCCACCCAGAGGGGAGGGTGGGACAGGATAAGCTAAGGAGACCCCATCAGTGGGCTCCTCCCAACTTTTCAAGGAATATTTTCATTACAAAGAGAACTTAAGAGGAGATCAAGAGAAATAGGAGTAGAACATACAGAATTATCATGTCTCCCTAAAAATCTAAGAAAAGGAGTAAAATGACAAAAACCACCAAATTCAAATACATGATACATACTTGGAGAAGAGCCATCTACAGAAGAAGATACATTTTGGGGTCAGTTATCCAGAGGTGAGTGAGGCAGACTGGACTTGGAATTGTGTGAGATTAAAAGTCTTAAAATCTCCTTTATCCCCCAGACTGGACGAGCATACCAGAAGGCAGCCCCGTGGAAAACGCTCCAGACCAGTAGCTTCTGCCCATCCAGTCCGGCAGGTCATATCGTAGCAGGCTGTTACCTAGTTGTGCAAAAGAAAAGTCGCTTCTTTCTTTCTTTATTTTTTTCACCGGAGACTGAGGGAAACAAGAGTTACGATCACAGGGAACAAGACGGGGTCAGACTTATGTCCAGGAGCCCACCAAGAGCCTTCCCTGAGCTTCCCAAGCGGTGTGAGGCTTCCATGCTCATGGACGGGCAGAGTAGGAGGGTGGGCCACACTACAGAGACCAGGGACAGCAGAGGGAGCTTCTGCAAAGACCCCAGGGTCTGATCAGTGATGACAGTCACCAGCGAGTCTCTTCCAGCCCCTTCCAGGCAGCAGTCTGGGCTCTGCCCAGGGTCCCATTCTGCTGACTCCTGTTTCTGAACGTCTCATGAGCTTTCCCAGGCTTGTGCAGACCTAAAAGCTCTTTCCACACCATCTCCCATTGGAACCCAGGGCCGAGGTGGGAAATCCAGTCTGACCCTGGGCACCACACATCTGTCCTTGGACTGGGCTCTGGATTCAGAGCCTCATGGGGAGTGTGTTTATTCACAGTTCTCTTATTTGTACTTTTACTCATTTATTTACTTGCTTCTCATTTATTTACTCATCTGCTTATTTATTCACTCACTTACTCATTCTCTTGCCCTGACCCCCCCACCCCCAAGATTTCGTCATCATGTTTGTTGTGCCCAAATGTAAAAGATAGAGAAATAAATGAGACTGTCCTCCAGGAACTCACCTCCTGAGAGGAGATGCTGAAAAAGTAAAAGGAAACAAATTATCAGAAAATGCAATAAAGGTGGGAGATGCCACAGAGGGTGTGAAAACTGCTGGAGCTCAGAAGTGAGAGAACCTTGACCCCCCGACCCGGCACTCTGCCTGCCCTGCCCTGTGATGGCGCTCACCGATGGCCTTGCAGGCTGCAGTCCCCACTCAGCGTGGTGGAGCCTGGCTGGCCCTGTGGCCTGCCCCACACTGCCCTCCTCTGCACTTCGATGACTTCACCAGGAGGGTGGGAGGGCTCAGGTGTCCTGGGCCCAGCAGGGGGTAACTACTGCCTCCTTGGGGATAGGTTAATATTTAGCTAACTTGGGGTGAAAATATCGATGTTTCCACAGCCCTGTGTTCTGGGTACTCGGTGTCCATTGTGCAATGGAGGCCGTGAGGCCAGCGCAGGGAGCGCCGGCAGCTGGCCATGGCTGTGGTTGGCCTCAGAGGGCAGGTCTGCTCCCCCAGCAGGGCAGTCGCTTGACAGGAAGATGACTCACAGAGCAGTGCCAGTACTTTTGGCAGCTGATTTTGTTTTTTAAATTAACAAAATGGAGATGAAAGTCACATCACGTAGATCTTACTATTCTAACCTTTTTAAAGGTACAATTCCATGTTTTTTTTTTTTTAGTATATTCATAATGCAGTTGGCCATTGAGCAATAGGAAGATTAGGGGTCCTAAAACTCGCCAGTATCAAAACCCCACAGCTAACTTTCATCTCCCCCAAACTGAACTGCTAATAACCGTCTGTGGACGGGAAGTCTTACTGATATCATAAGCAGCCACAAGCATGTATTTTGTACAATGTGTTATATACTGTAGTAAAGAGCCACTTTTTGTTTAAGGAAAGGTGCAGCAGGAATGAAGGCAAGTAGGCAGGCAGGTGGGAAGAGAGAGGAGGAAGAAGTATTTTATTTTATTTTATTTTATTTAGTTGTTCACACTGGTTGTTCCCCCCAGACCCAGGACGTGAACCCAGGGGTGTGTGGGCTGAGCTCCTTTGGAGATGACTGACCTCCACTGCTGTACGCCAGGATGTGCCGTAGGTCCTAAAGTAAACTCGGGATAAGAACCGTCATTTACAAATCATAAAGGAAAGACTTTCACAGAGCTATGATGTATTTACTGTGTTGATGTCATGTCTTTACTAGAAAATCTAGGTCAAAGTGCAGTTCAGACTTGTGCTATTCAAGGTCAGCTGCACCGGGCAGCCATCTGTGCTCTGTCAGTCTAAAACATTTCCGTCACTCCTCAAAAGAAATTCCCTGTCTATGTAAGCAGAGCTTCCCATTTCCCCTTCGCTTAGTCCTGGCAACCATTAAGCCACTTTCCATCTATGGATTTACCAAATATGGGCATTTTCTACGCATGCAGTCTCACAATATGTGCAGTTGAGGCCTGGCTTCTGTCACTTAGCGTAGTGCTTTCAGGGTTCAGCCATGTGGTAGCAGGTGTCAGGATTTTACTCTTGTTATCACTCAGTAATAATATTCCATCACATGGGTTGATCACATTGTATGTATCTCTTCATCAAGTGATGAACATTTGAGTTGTTTCCACCTTTTGGCTGTTACGAATAAAGCTGCAACAAACATGTATGTACAAATTTTGTGTGAAAATGTTTTTAATTCTAATAGGTAGACACCCGGAGAGGAATTTCTCTGTCTTAGGATAACTTTATGTTTACATCTTTGAGGAAATCTGTTCTCCACAGTGGCTGTACCATTTTATGTTCCTAACAGCAATGTCTGAGGGTATATACCTTGAATTTCTCCACTTTTCACCAACTTCTTATCTTCTGGTTTTCAGTGATAGCTATGTTGGTTATGAAGAGATGTCTTGTTATTGTTTTGACTTGAATTCCCTTAATATTTCCTCATGTTGGGCATCATTTTATGTTGGTGTGATGGTCACTTAATGTCTTTTTTAGAGAAATATGTATTAAATCCTTGCCCGTTTTTAAATCGGATTCTGTGTGTTCTTGTTGCTGAGTTATAAGAGCCCTCTACATATCATGGATACTAAGTTCTTATCGGAGATACAACTTGAAAATATTTTCTCTCGTTCTGTGGACTGTATTTTCTCTTTCTTGATAGTCTCCTCTGTGCATAAAAGTTAACATTTTCATCGAGTCCCTTTAATTTGCTTTTGTAGTTTGTGCCTTTGGTGGCATGTTTAGAAACAATTATTGCCTAACCCAAGGTCTTGAAGATTTACAACCATGTTTCCTTCTAAGCTTTTTATAGTTTTTGCTTTTACATTTGGGTCTTTGATCTATTTTGAGTCAAATTTTCTATAGTGTGAGGCAGCAGTTCAAATGAATACTTGTTCATGCAGGTTTGTACTGTCCCAGCACCACTGTGGTTGTGTTTTAAATCAGATATGAAGAAAGAGGAAGTAAAACCGAAAAAGTACATTGATAATGTCTTTCGGATTTATCCATTTTAACATCGTGTTCTTTATTTCTTCACATGAACTTTAATGACTGTTTAGTATCCTTTTATTTCAGCCTGGAGGACTCCCTGTAGCATTTCTCGGAGAACAATTCTGCTAGTAATAAACAATCTTTGTTTTCCTTTTTTGGGGAATGTCTTAATTTCTTTTCATCTTTTTTGTAAAGAAAGGTGCAGACAGGAATGAATGTGAACAGAGGCTGGGCCAGAGGAGAGAGGAGGAGGAAGAATTTTGTTTATTTCATGTTCATGTTTCAAGTTGTTTATCTTTCTCGTCCTCACCAGTCCCAGGACTTTGGGTCTAGTTTTCATTGATTGCTTCCCCATCGTCCACTTATGGGTCATATTTTCTTTTTTCTTCCCTTCATTATTTTTTGTTAAAAGTGGAATATTTTAAATACTGTCACATGGCACGTCTGGACGTTAGATTCGTTTCCATTCCAAGGGTTTTTGTTATTTTTGCTGTTGTTGTTTTGTTTTGTTTGCTGCTTGTTGTGTGTTCAGTGACTTCTCTGAACTAATTTTGTAAAGTCTATGTTCTTGGTTGTGAGTGGCCTCTGAAGCTCCCTGGGCACCACACACCTGTCCTCGGACTGGGCTCTGGATTCGGAGCCTCATGGGGAGTGTGTTTATTTACAGTTCTCTTATTTGTACTTTTACTCATTTTTTCACTTGTTTCTCATTTACATACTCATTATTGACTTATTTATTCACGCACTCACTCATTCTCTCACCCCGTGCCCCCAGAAAGGATTTCCTGATCATTTTTGTTGTATTCAAATGTAAAAGGTATAGAAGTAAACGAGACATGTTTCCATCTTCTGTTGTACTAGGCTCCACAGTCAGCTCACGATCAGGCAGAAACTTCCTCCAGTGCCTGATTACAAAACCCTCTCCTGGTCCATGAAGGTGGGCAATATGTATGTGCTGAGCCACACCCCGACATTCAGCCCTGCTGTTTCCAGCACGACCTTAGCCTCCAGGTCCTGCTTGTCCAGAACCTGAAAGAAGGTCAGCCAGAGGTGAGAGTAGAGGCCTTCTCAGATCTTCTCTAGCCACGTGCCCCGCTCTGGGCATGCATGTGGCTTCTAGATCACAGAACTATTTCAAAGCGGTGTCAAGGCCATTACTCCCCCAAATATCTCATTCTCCAACTTTTCCTCCTGAGCATTTTGGGTAGCCTCATTTTCCCTGGCTGTTTTGATTGCGGCCTGCTGCTTATCCCTGGGTGAGTTCCAGGTTGAGTATATGAAGGCACCAGCTGAGCTGGACTTTCAGGAGCCATTAGAGAGGTTAAAGCCAAAACAATTTTTTTTTGTGAATGAGATCTGTTCTGCTCCATCCAGTACAGATTCTGCTCCCAGGGACACAGGTTGTAGATTTCTAAGGTTCTTGCTGAGCTGGGGGAGATGGGGATAGGACTGGAGTAAGTTGCAATGCTGAAAATCTCTTACCATGATTCAGCTATTTTCTCCTGATTATCACAAGCTTTGATTTGTTTCCAGGATTCTGAAAAAGTTGATTTTCACTGTCGCGTGTGTGTGAGTGCGTGTGCATGTGCCAGAGTTTTCATTGCTTTGGGGGAAGGGCAGCATTTAAAGTTTTTTCTCGCCATTTATGCTAGTATGACCCCTGCACCCGCCTTGTATTCAAGAAGGCCTTTGTGTTTAAAACTCCACAAAGCCCGGTCCATTCCCTACTTAGGGTTGTAAAAGGAAACTGAGTCAGCTTAGGGTTTTAAGAAACTGACATTCCTGCACTCTGGTTGAGTAGTGGTTTGGTCCGCCTCCTCCAAAGGAGCACAGACCATGCACATCCCAAGGTGGGGGGGGTTGTGGGGGTTGGAGGGCTGGATGGGGATAGCCAATGTGAGCAACTAAGTAAAAATAAAACAGATTGCTTCTTCCTCCTCTCCCTGCCTTCGTGCCTTCATTCCTGCCTGCACCTTTCCTTTAAAAAACAAGAGAAACTATAGCATTATCTGGTTGCATGTTGATTATCTCTGGACATAAGGACAATTGAAGGGTCCAGGTTGGGATCACAGAGTATTTCACAAAGTTAGCGTGGGCGTGGGAGGACTGCCTCCATTTCTGCAAGTTGCTCAAGTCCCTTAAGAACTGGAAGTTTTGCAAGCACTGGGGACAGCACCCTTGGCACAGACTGGCCCTTTCATAGGGATGAGGTGCCCTAACTGGAGAGTCATGGGTATAGAGCAGGGGTTGGCAAATGAAGACTGCGGGACAAATCTGTCCAGCTGCCTGCTTCTTTGAATGGCCTGCCTCTGAGCCTATAATAGTTTTTATATTTCATTTTTTTTTTTAAAGGTAGGGGCAGGCTGGAATGAAGGCAAGTAGGCAGGCAGGAAGAGAGAGGAGGAAGAAACACTTGATTTTTCATTTAGCTGTACATCTTGGTTGTTTTCCCAGACCTGGGATGTGAACCTAGGTCCTTGGGATGTATGTGGACTGTGCTTCAGCCAGAGGTAGGGGTCCAAACCACTCCTCCACTAGGACGTGTCAGAATATGAGTGTTCGGTGTTAACATGACTTCAGTAGTCTCCATAGGCTGATGGACTCTCAGAGACCCTTTGGTGGGATAATTGTCAGCCCCGTTTTACTGCCGAGAGCTAGAGTAGGGAAGAACCTGTTGAAAGCACCGTGACAGAACACAATTCCCTGGTGCCTGGGTGCTGAACTTCTTCCAGCACGCCTATTCTGCTGGGTGTCAGACTGGGTTACACCAGGTACCCTTGTCACCTTGGTGGAAGCACAGGGATGTCCTCTTGGGCTTGACTCTGCTTCAGAGGGTCCCTGCCTCACAGGCAGATCTCAACTTGGAGCTGAAGGCCGTGCTACATCAGATTCTGGGAGGACTGAGGGATTCGCTAATTGAAGCCCATAGAATCTCAGAATCTCCAGTCTGCAGCTCACACCCACCTCTCCACAACCCCCACCAACCCCCCAAAATACCCACAGGTAGACCCCTACCCACTATAGTTTCCATTCATCCTTTTCTTCCTTCCTTTTCCTGCTCGTTCCTGGCTGATCCCAGCTCTTTAACATGGCATTAAGGGCCCTTCTTTTTAGACACACTCCTTGAAAAGATGAGTCATTAAGAATCATTTTTATGTTCTGATAAGGTTCTTTGGGTCACAGACAGCTGCCAGCTCTGTAGTGAAGAATTTAACTTTGCTGCAAAAGTGGCCTGGCCCTTACCCTCAGCCTCTGGGAGGTAATCTCCTAAGCTCTTAGAATGTCTTGCTTGAACGAGTATCTTTTTTTGCCTGGGGACCTTGGACCATGATTTGGGATGCAGCATTGGGTCCTGAAATGAGTATCAGCTCGAGGGGCTGGAGAGTGAGGTCCCCGAGCCACGTCTGTGACAGAATGTCAGTGAAGAGTGGACAGCGAGGCTCAGGAGGGCTGCCCTGGTTGGAAGTATGACATACCCACCGTCACACGCCGATCCTGGTTGATTAATGTCCCGAGAGGAGAACAGGAAGCTATGCCCATAGATTCTGCCCTATGTCCTTCCTTCCTCAACTGATTTTCATCTGTACCCTTTAGATATCATAAAACATAACTCAGGAATAAAAGCTTTGGGTGAGTTCTGCGAGTACTGCTAGGAATGATCAACCTTCTGGGTGGTCTTGGGGACCCCCTACTTGCTGGTGGCAGAGTGATGAATTGTTCTCAAACTCTGCGATTGTCTTCCAGAACCTCTTCCAGCAACTGCCCCTGGAAGAGAGAAGGTGTCACAGGAGCGCCTTGCTTGGGGGTTCAGATTCTGCTGGGAAGGCTGCTGAACTTTCCCCAGTCTCCAGGATGCTTTTGGCTCTTTCTTTTCCCTCCTGTTCTTCTGTCGACTTTGTTTCTTACCTACTTCTTTGCCCTTTTCTCTCTTTTCCTACTGGAGCACCAGCTTCTGAATCTTGGAGAACCCCCTTTCCAGGGACTTCTGAAGAGGATGGTTCTACATTTTCTAAGAACTATATCCAGTAGGCTTCGGGGCACCACAGGGATGGGGTAGCGTGGGCACCATGGGAAACCATGAAAGCTAAGCCCTTGCATATGTCGAGAGCTTTATGGATTATACCATGACCTGAGCCCTAAGTAGCCCGTGCAGTGGCTTGAGTGAGGCCAGCCTATTTGGAAGACTACAAATATTTTCCTGCCCCCGTGGGTGACAGCATCTTTATCCCAAATGCCAGTGAGGTTTATGATGTTTCTGTAACTTTGCTAGTCAAGTTTCTACAACCCAAGATTTAAAAAATAAAAGTTCTATACTATATCTTCAAGTGAACATTTTTCATTAAATTAAAGATCACCTTAAAGATGTGATAGTGTGCATTTACTATTCAGATACACAGCTCTCTGAACCTAGGGAACTAGTGAAACTCTTAGCCAAATAGTGATAGCTAACATGTAAGAAATACTTTCTCTGTGTCGTACACTATTCAACTACTTCGAGGAGTCTATGCTATATAATCTTTAGAGAGACCCTGTGTGGTTGGTATTGTGATTGACAGATGAGTAGGGTGAAGTTCAAGAGGTGTGGTCCAAGGTCACAGAACGAACGATGAGGTCTGAGAGCTGAGATTTAAATGGAGACTCCTAACTGTACTCATAACTACCTTCTTCCTTCCCTTTAAGGGAATGAGCTCTGGTCTATGTTTTTGTGTTTTTTTTTTTTACAAAATAATTATTTATGAGTCCATGTTGGTATAAATAAGTGATTGAATGAATGCTACAGAGAAGAGATGACTCTCCTATGTGAGATTCCAGGTGATTCCTGTAGGTCTAGCACGGCAAGGAGGTGGTGTGTGACTCGCCATCGCTTAAGTCTGGCTGCACACCGTGGCCCACTTCTAAGAGTTCTAAGTGGTGGGAGGACAAACTTCCCAGTGGAGAAACCTGACAAACAGCACCTCAGGCAGGTGATCACATCAGCATCGATGAGAATGAAAAGCCGGTTGATTTGATAAACATTCTACCATACTGGTCAGAGCCTGGGAGAAGGTCAGTTTTTCATAAGCACATGAATATCCATCTGTGGCGGTCACAGCTCCGGTTTCTGCCCGGCTGGCTGTCTGTGTCCCCACCAGATGGGGGGCAGGAGCCCTGGAGCCTTCACCTCTGCTGTGAGGAGCTCAGAGGTACAGAGATCCGGTCACTTGGCCGGCAGTGTCCTACGCTCTTGGATCCTTTTCTTTGATCATCTTGATTCTACTTTGGAGTAAATAAAGCTCATGCAGTTTTCATTGGAATCTTTGTTTACTGAGGCTTAGAAAGGGGGGATGATTTTGAGGTCATACTACTGGTCAGATGCCCTACTGGGTGACACAGTTTGATAGCTCCTGGCCTGTTCTCTCCAGCTCATAGGAGTTGCTACTTGATTCATACCTGCCAAAGCCTGAGAGTCACTGCAGGACACAGCAGTGTGGTTTGGGACAGGAGAATAGGCCAGGTCCATTTGGGTGCCATCAACCTGTCCAGGTACCCATAGCTGGCTGGTCATTGAGCTGCTGGGGATGGGTCTGCAGGGCCCCTGGGGACTCCATTGGAACATTTGGACTCTTTGGTCCAACCATGGTCCCCTGTCATGAATATTAACTGCCATAAATATTCTTGCCTAGCATGCTATTGGTTTTCTTTTTCCCTTGCAGGAGATTTAAATTTCCCTCCATGTCCTCTGCAATGGCTTTAGGGCTACTACTGTTCTCAGTTCTCAGCAGAGGCTCCCTGGAGAGTTTGGGAGAAGTTGGGAGGCAAAGAGCAGCTTGGAGATGGAAGGGCAAGAGGAGAGAGAATGTGAGAACGAGGGCGAGAAGAGTGAGAGCTGGGGTCCTGGGGCTTTGACTTACTGTTGCGTGCAATTCCTGTGACTCAGTTCTCTGCCTATAAAATGGGGCTCATAACTGCTGTGCCAGCCTCAGAAGGTTTAGATGGTTTAATTGCTGGTGGGCGAGGCTAGGGCTCTGGGTACTGTCAGTGGTTGTCATTGTGATTTCAGATGCATGCTTGACTGGGTGGGGGTCACTCACAAGCAGGGATATCGGCTCATTCGGTTCATGGTTTCTCTAAATCTAGGAGCTCAGGGCTGGTTCAGGGCAGGAGTTGGAGTCCAGAGATGAGGGAGATACGCGCATGCACTGGAGCAGGGATTGGCAAACTTTTTCTGTAAAGAATCAGAGGTTTAATTTTTAGGTTTTGCGGCCGTATGGTCTCTGTCATGATTGCATGAAACCACTGAGGTAGACAGATGAAACAGCCAGGTCCCAGTAAAAGTTGATTTACAAAGACAAGTGTCAGGCTGGATCTGATCCCGTACCACAGTTTGCCAACCCCTGTTGTATATAGAGACTTGGACGAATGGGGGCCTCAAGGAAAACCAAAGCCGTTACTCTGAGGGGGGGCATTTGAAATTCTGGCCCTAACCCTGCCCACTGAGGCACCAATGGGGTGTATCTTTGTTTCTTTTTCAAGAAACTGCACAGCTTGCATCACATCAGGGCCAGTCTCATGCCCATGTGCCCTGGGATGTGAGTGAAGGATTTACGGAACTCAAGAATGAAGCAGGAGATCTCAGTCTTCTTGTGTCTTGGCCAGAAACCTGTCCATGGCACAGCTCAGGCTTGGCCACGGTAGCAGCTCGTCACTGGATGGGCAGGCTGCCCAAGATGAATCAGGATCCTAAGAACTCCAGGTCTCTCTCCTCTACTCGGTGCAGGGCTGCATGGTAGTTATCCTGGCTCAGGGGACCCCATAATGAGACCCACAGGAGGGGGAACCCAGGACTTCATGCCTTCAGCTCATCTTTGCTAGAGTCGCCTTGGCTGGGCCCCAGCAGAGCTGTAATTTCAGGATGGGGCTACTGAGGAATTAACAGTCTGGCCCTTGCTCTGTTGGGGCGATCTCCTTGGGCCTGAGATTCCTAAGTTTTAGAACCAGAAGGGATCCCAGAGGGCCCATTCCATGTGAGAACTGACTGCTGTCCAATTGACTTCACTATCGCAAGTTTGCCAGGTGACCTGTTAGGCAGGGTGAGCCACCATCTTGGTTGCCCAGGACCGAGGGGGCCCAGGGATGCTATGCTAACCCCCGCAAAGTCCCCGGTAAACTGGGATGAAGGATCTCCTACTTGGCTGTCTCCTTACAGTACAGGTCAGGGTGGGATGGGACGAAGGTGGGTACCATAAATCAGGTGGGCTTTGGAGGCAGTGTCTCTGGTTGCTGATGGAACTCAGGAAAGAGAGACCCTTAGTCAGCAGGGTAGTAAGGCAGGCTTCCTGGAAGAGGAGGGCTGCAGCTGAGCCTGGGAGGGAGGATGTGGTTTGTGGTAAAGTAGCCGTGTCAATGCAGCATGAACTGGGACATAGAGACCGGAAAGAGCAGGGCATGTGCGCCTCACAGAAGTGTGTGGTCGTGTGTGGACACAAGGACCCAAAGCGTGCCTGAGATGGCCACTCCATCCTCAGAGTCCTGCCTTCCTCCTCTGCCCACTCCCAGGCTTTATTGTGGGCAGATCTCAGGCCTGGCAGCCAGCTCTGGGATTTTTTTTTTTTTTAACATAATGTTGAAGAACAGAAAGATATGCTAACCAGTGGTGGATGTGTAAGTGGGGGAGGATCTAGTAGTGGTTGAGGAGAAGGTCTCCGGGGCCGGTGATGCAGTCCCATGGGGACCGCTCTGTGCCAAGCTCTGCAAGAGACTCCCTGTGTCTCAGTCAGAGTGACTTCTCTGTTTTGTTTCATGCCAAGTTTTTATTTTTTGTATATTTATTTATTTTGTTTAGTTGTTCATCTTGGTTGGGCCCTGGGATGAGAACCTAGGTCCCTGGGATGTACATGGACTGCACTCAGCTGGAGGTGGTGGACCAAACCACTACTCCACAGGGAGCGCCTCTTGTTACTTTTAAGTGTCAGTAACAGCAATACCATCTTCTGGGTGCCGTTTGGTACTGTGCTTGAATGTGGGCTGAGGGGAGAGGCTCTGGGCTCATTGGCGCCTGCCTTCCCCTTCCAAAGCAAGCCTGAAGACATCTAAAGATGTTTTCCCAGAGACCGGGAGTGACACCTGCATAATTCTCCTGCTCTGAAGTCTGAAGACATCTGCTGAGGGCTGGCCTGAGCCTGGGGGATGTGGGGTAAAGTTCAGTGGGTCCAGAAGGAGACCTCTTCCCTCCATTTGCTCCTGACTCCTGATGATGTCCAAGGTTGGGGCGTAGAGTGGGAGGGATGATCGAACCTCTGGTCTCAGCCAGTTCTTATTCAGTCTCTATTTTTATTGAATGCCTGCTCCATACATTTATTAGCGGACCAGGGGTCAACCAGGCATGGAGGCTCCCAGCGTGCAAACCCACTCCAGGCAACCAAATCCTGTGCAGACTCCTCTTGTCCCTTCCTCTTTGCTGACTGCACACCTCACAGAGAGCCAGAGCAGCATGGAGACCCAGGTCCCCAACTTCCAGATGAGGAGACCGAGGGTCATAGCAGAACCCTTGTGTGGAATGGTTTGTAGTCTGGTCCAGAGTCCTGGGGACTTGGAAACTAGCAGGGTTGGTGTGGTGGGTTCTGGAATGTTCCAACTGATTGATCAGCGAACAGCAGCCTAGGGTGAGCCTCCACTTTCCTGTCTCTGCTCTCATGGTGCCCCTGCTGGGAGAGCCTCTCCTGCCCAGCTGCCTGCATCTCTTCTCTTCTTCAAAGGCAACCGAGCATAAGGCTCTGCTCATTCTAGAAACTTCAGTGATGGCTCCTCTCCCTTTGCCACCGCCGTCACCCTCTCTGGACCTGTCTCCACCGCTCTGACTGTTGGTGCTGCTCACCCTCCCAGCACATCTGCCTGGATGTGTCCTGCCATGTGACTGTGAGTGCCTGGTAGAGGGCACATGGCCCCAGTGCCTCCCAGGGCTCTGCGTGCCCTGTGGCCAGGGAGAGCTAGTGCTGCAGCGTTGAGCTCGTTCTGGGGTCTGAGACGGGCTTCACTGTCTAACACGTGGCCTCTGCTCCCGACTCTGCAGCAGATCCTGGTGTGGGCGCTGATGACCGCCGTCTCCCTGGTCACCGACCTGTACATCTTGATCATCATCAGTCACATGCTTGTGTTGTCTCCCAACGAGATCCTTTCCTCGGATGCTGTGGCTGTGAGCTGGGGCTGAGTCAGCCCCGTGAGGTGTTACTGGGCCGCTAGGCAGTCGGTCCAGGTGGGGAAGGGGGAGTGTCCCATGTGTATTTCAGCTTCTCTCATTGGGCTGTTTCCCTGCTTCAGCGTGGGGCCTTGTTGGTTGTCTTCCAGGTCGCTACCAGGCTTCATCCTTCTGATCATCGTTCTCTTCTTCCTGGGAACCGGGTTCTGGGGGTCTGGGCCTGGCTGGTGCCCTGGCTATTGCACGCTCGACCTTCGGCTCTGTCAGCGGGACAGTCTCCAGCGGAAGCCATGTGTGCTATGTGGCTGCGAGGGAGGGCCGCATGGCGAGAGATGGGGGTCTGGGCTGGGCCCGGTGGTGGGGCTTCAGGAGGCGTGGCGATTCTCCGAGTTAGACGTCGCTTAGATGCAGCCCTGACCAGGACTTCCCCTACAGACGTGGCCCTCTTGTCTTTTGAGAAGCATTCGTGCCTTTTTCTTTAAACTCCACTCCCTCTGATTCCAGGTTTTCAGAGCTCACTCTCCTGGGTCCCACTGTGGAGGTGACACGGACATCTGTGCACAACATGGGTGTGGGGACAGCCACGAGGAGCCAGAGAAGCAGAGCTAATGTGTGTCCTCTGGAGCCCTCCCCCAGGGCCTGGCTGTCACCATTAGCCTTTGCTGCAACAATGCTGAATAGAAGACAATCCCCAACCTTCAGGACTTACAACAATGAAGAGGGTTTTTGTCTGTAGCAGGTGGCAGGGTTCCCGGGACCAAGCCAAACCTCACACGCACATTAGAAGCTGTACTGTGACCTTCCTACTCTACTTTATTGGCCAAACCCAGCATCAGACAGATGTGGGGAGGGAAACTAAAGATTTGCACAGCAATAATTCAGTCGACCTCAATAGCCCAGTCTCCCTCTCTGTGCTCCACCCGCACCTGTGCCGTCCTCTCCCCGCTCCTCCTCTGTTGCCCCGTAAGGCCGCCCTTCCTGTCCTGGGGGTGAGCAGTAGAAAGTCGGAATATCTGGCCAGGCCTCTGCTATAGCTTCCCGACTCCAGCCTCACATCCTAAGCTATTTGGGTGGACCTGGAGGGACACGAAGCCTGCAGCCTGGCCTGGTCACCCCAGGTGAATCGCAGAGACCTGTATCTGGAAGCTCTTGGGACTGTTAGTTTGGGGCCACTGGTGTCCAGAGTGAGCTCGTCAGGGGAAGAAGCCTGGGGGTGACCGGGGAAGATGCCCACTGCAGTTCACTGGGGCTGTCTGATGCCTGGCTTTGCTCCCCAGCCCCAACTTCTGTCCGTGGTTCATGTGTGTCACTGGACCCCAGCTCCAGCCCTGATAGTCACCACGGCAGTGGCTTTGGTCCTGGTCATCCCGGAGAAATTCAATACCATTGTCAACTTCATAAGTCAAGTGAGACTGTCTCCAGGCTGGGCATCCTGTGGTCTCTGTGCACACGCTCACCCATGTGTCCACATGTAGGTATATAAACACTACACACAGGCTTCTGGAAGTCCCCTCTGGGCACGCAACCACACATATGCACATACATGCACTCTTATGAGCTGCTTATGTGTATATATATATTTAAATGCAGTCATGTGCTGCTTAATGATAGGGATATATGCCTTTTTTTTTTTTTTTTTTTTAAGAGGAAGGAAGCAGGCAGGAATGAAGGCCAGCAGGCAGCAGGTAGGAAGGAAGAAAGAGAGGGAAGAAATGTTTTATTTATTGGGTGTTCATTTTAGTTGCTTACCTGGTCCCGGGCTGCAAGCCCAGGTCCCTGGGCTGTCTGTGGACTGCTGCCCAGGCACAGAATTAACACCTGAGCCACCAGGGTGCACCATAAGGCTACAGTCTGAGAAATGCATCTTGAGACTATTTTGCTGTTGTGTGAATGGAGTATAATCACACAAACCTAGATGGTGTAGCTGACTAGACACCTAGACCATACGGTACAGCCTATCGGAGTCATCGTTTATGTGGCCTGTGGTTGACAGAAACAACAGGTGATGTGACTGTTTGCACACACCTTCTGGAAACCCAGCCCTGTCATGTGCACATGCGTTGCAGCTATTGTCTCCCAGTCACATTCCCACTTAAATATGGCTCCCTCCTCTCTTGCCTTGTTTCCAAATTCAGTGAGATCAGTGTTTCACCAACAGACAGGCAGGATAAAGGTTTGTATTGTTTTGTCACTTTTTTCTTTTCTTGTGTTCCTGTATTGTCTCTAAGACACCGTGAAGGGTGCTCGGGCATCACTCACCCTACGTGTAGCTCTTGACTCCGGTGTGACCTTTCCTTTGCTGTCTGGGTCTGCATTCTGTGCTCTGACCAACATATCTTCACTGAAGTCAGGGCAAACCCACTTTCTGAGGCACATTCAGAGGTTGCCTCAAAGGGGGATGTTTGGATCCCCTTTACTTCCTTCCCAGGGAAGAAATGAGGGGCCGCTGTGCTCTGTGTCATTTTAGAACTTCATCTGAAGCAGGTTCAATGGGCAGATCCTGAGGCCAACACAGGAGCAGAGTATCCAGGCTGGATGCTTGAGTAGAGCACATTTCAAGCCTTGCGCGCTCTCTTCCTCTGTTGTCATGGACGAATGAATCCTCTGGAAGGATCAGGGTGACTTTCATTAGAGCAGTAAGTAGCAAACCTGGTTGTTGTTTTTTAAAATCTTTTTCCCTGATAAATAAATAAATCATCATCTGGTAAGAATAAAATCAAATGGTGGGTGGAGGGGTCTTCAGGTTGGGGCATGAGAGGGGACATGTTCCAGCAAGAGTGAGAATACGAGGAGGTTTCATTTCAACGAGGACCAGTGTCTTCCTGCCTTCACTACCTCAGGAGATGTCTGGTCAGGCTCCTGCCACATGGTCCAACAGTTTCCATCAGACCCACAGCAGCCGCTCGCTGCACGCACCGGGGGAAGTGGAGGCTGGGAGTTTGTCTGGCTGCCCAGCGGCCACCTGTCGCAACTCTATGGTGGGGGAGCTGTGTGCTGGTCCCTGAGGAGAACACAGGCTTCCTTGAGATTCCACCAGACTCTAATTTTTGAAAAACACCGACACCCTTCTGTTCCTCTGAAGATTGTCCTCCTCTGTCCAGGTAGAGACAATCAGAGCAGACCTGCTCTGGAGCTACTAGGCATCTCGATTGTGACTGAAGACAGAGAAGGAAGGATGGGGCCTCTGGGATTCAGTCTCCTTGTCGGTGTGCCTCAGTCTTGCCTTCTCTCACTAGTCTGCATGGATGCAGGGAAGTGGGGGCGGCTGAAAGGCCTCAGGGGGCTGGAGCTCAGTCCCAAGTTCATACCAACAGGCCAGCCCCCTCCTGCAGGTCTGACTGGGTCAGGGCCTGGTAGAGAGCAGTTTATATCGCTTTAGCTTCCTTTCCTGGCTCATCTATGGAGCCACCATTAGTTGTCTCCTGCCCTTGCGGATGAAGAAGGATTTCCCACGACTGTACAGGGTAGATTTTGGGGTACCTCCGAGTTTTTTCACCCTTGGGCTGCTGCACGAGGTAGGTCAATGACTCACAGCCTTCAGGGCCCAGCGGAGAATGTAATGGATTGCTATTATCCTATGGTGGAGAATTTCCATGTTCCCTGGGGGGTGAGGGACTCTTGTGAGACATTGGCTCTGCTCACTGGGCACCCGTTTCTCCTCTGGAGGACCCTGAGGGAGACTAATGGGAGGCATGTGCAGAGAGGAATCATGTACATAGCAGGAGCCATGTAGCAGAGAATCCCAGGCTGGTTCCACATCTCTGCTCCTGTAGCGCCTCCCACAACCCCACCATAGCCCAGCAGGCTGCTCTCCTGGCCAGGCACGGTATCCTGGTGGGGACAGGGAGAGAGAAGCTGGTAGCAGGTGGAAGTAACTGGAGGGTAGGCAGGAGGGGTGGAGCCCAGATGCTGTGTTGCATCCCCCATGCCTCTCTTCATCACTGGTCTTTGTGCCCTCTGCAGGTCCCCACCACTGTGCTCCTCGTTTCTCTCTGCCTGGTGCTGGCACCCGTGGTGACCATCCCGCAGTGAAGTTCCTGTACATCTTCCTGCTCCCTCTCGGTGGCTTCCTGATCTACTTCCTGTTTGTCCCCTTCCAGTGCCAGTCAGAGTTTGCAGATGGCCACCCCGCATCTCCAGCTGCTCCTGGAGGCTGTTCCCACCACTAACAACATTGACCGAAGGGTCTGGCAGGTTCTCCACTACCCTCTTTGCTGCAGATGCCTCTGTCCCCAAATATGGCCCTGCCAGCTTCTCTGTAGTGTATGTGTAATTCTAACAAACTAACGTCCTGTAACACGACTGTCATGGAGTCTTGGACTGTCCTCCCTGGGGAGCATCCTCCCCTTGTCTCTGAACTGCCCCTTCAACGCAGGTGGAGCCCACAGCCACACTAGTTCCATGACTGCCTCTTTGGGTCATTTGTAACCCAAGTGACACCATGGAGTATGTTGCCTTCTTCTGGGAATTCGGAGTTAGAATTATAATGGCTGCTTGATCTAAAGAATTGTAGATATTGGGCTCTTTCTGGGGACATCTTCCATCACATGAGAAGAGAAATAGAGAGAACTACTGTGGAGAGAATGAAGAAGAGACACAGAGAGAGGCTGCTGAGAAATTGTGTGGCCCTTTAGAGATGGGGAGGGCGGGGGGAATCAAGAGGACAGCAGCCTTGATCACTGACTACTTTTCACATCTGATCTCTGTCCTTTTGTGTTCCAAATGCTGCCTGACTGAACTTCTAGTTTTTTATTATTCTGGGATTACCTATACTTTGTAATAAACTGCTCACTTGAGCTCAAGTGAGTTTGAATGGATTCTTGTTTCTTGCAACCTGAAAAACTTTGATTTTGATGAAACGTTTTGTTCAGGAAGACAGGATACTTTAGTTACTGTTTAAAGCTGCCAACTTGCTTGTACAGAGAAAGAAGTGAGACACATTTCCCTGGGGAGGAGGGATCTTGTTGGCTCTGGGTAAAAGGAGAAACAGTCACATTTCTAGAAGGAAGCACGGAAAGTCTCTAGAAGGCTAGTGTGTTTACAGATTGCAAGAGACAAGGGGGTAAGGATATTTGGCTGCCCAGGTGAGAATGTGGGAGGGGAAAGAAAGACTCCAGCACCTAGACTGGCTGGGCCGGCAGCCCTGAGTCCAACGCGGCAAGACGGGAAAGGAGGCGGGGCCAAGAGCGCTGTCCAGCATCTCGAGTGCTGAAAACCTGGCCTAGACAGCTGCACGTGGCTTTGCTTTTACCAGGGAGCGCACTGTGCACTGGCACAGAAAAGGCTGCCACCAATGCCAAGCACTGGCTAGCAGCGTCCTTCTTGAGGTTTTCCCCTCACGCCACCAATTCTCCATTCCTTTGCCACCAGTTAGACATCCGACAATTTTGTTCAATTCCAACATTACCTGGATTTAGCCCAGACCCCACAGATTAAACGGCTCAGTCCCACAAGACGACCCTCACTCCAGATGACAGTGACATGTACTGGATCCCCGGGTTACCCACACTTCTGCCTGACTTGTCTTCTTGCTGCCCCCCACCCCCCACAAACCCCAGTTGAATCATATGCTAGAATGACTCAATGACCTACCAGTCACAGGAAAACTCCTTACTTTCTACTACTGGTTTATTATGAAGGCTACAAGCCAGGAAGAGTCAAACCAAAGAGCTACATAGGATAAGGCGGGGAGGGGCATGGAGTTTCCATGCTCTGGGGCGGTGCCTCACTGTCCCCTCCTGTGCTCACCAGCCTGGAAGTTCTCTGAACCATGTCCTTCAGAGGGCTTTACTGAGGTCCCATTGTGTAGCCATGGCTGATTAAATCTTTGCTTATTGGTGACTGAATTCAATCTCCAACCTCCTCTTTGGAGGTCAGCAGTGGGGGTGGGGCCGAAAGTTCCAACCTTCTATCCATGTCTTTAGAAAATTTTTTTTTAGTATTTTATTACAGTAACTTTGTTTTCAAACTTAAAATAAACTCATTATGTGTAGGTCCCCCACATGTGCAGTTTCCCCATTCCTCAGATGTATGTCAACATACCCTGCCCTCCACCACATCACCAAGTGTTCTTCACCACTGTCCAACAGGCTCTACCACCACTTGTCCCCCTGTCCCCTGCTACCATCCCATTTCCTTTTGGTAACCTTAATTCTATTGCAAATGTCCAAGAGTTGGTCTAATTTCATCTGTTTCTTTTTTTTTTTTTTCTATTCACATTCCACCTGTGAGGGAGATCATCTGCCCTCTAACCACATCTTGGCCTTTCTGGTGACCAGGCCCCACCTGAAGCTTTCCAGGAGCCTTCAACCTCTAGCCCCCAGTCATCTCATTAGTATGCAAGAGATACTCATCCCTCTAAGATACCAAGAGCTTTGGCACTATGTGCCAGGAATGGGGGACAGTGATCAAATACGTCTTTTTGTTATATTTTTGAACTCTGAAGTCTTTGTCAACCCTGCTTCTGAGGACAGCGCTGCCAGTGAGCTTTTAGAATGATCTGAACACCCCTTCCCCAATAGCGCAGGCTACTTTAGAGAAACAAAACTTATTAGAGAGGTGGGTTCTCTCTAGCTTCTTGTCAAAGAGGCCCCTGAATCCAGCTGAAAGTTCACCAGAAAAGACTGTCCTCCTCTGGCAGGAACTCCTTCTTCCCTCCTCTGGGCTCCGCCAAACTGTGTCTTGTCTCTTGTGAGCCTGGCTGGGCTTGCGCCTGGTGTTTAGTTGCGTGTTGGGCTCCTTACTGGGCTGTGGGTTTGCTGAGGCTAGGGGTTAATTGTTAGACACGTTTCCATGTCCTTCAGTTACCATCGTGGTCCTGGGTTCTTTGCTGATCACTTACACGTGGTGAATCAAAATAACAACATATCTATTGAATGAGGAGGGAATGAATCATTTTGATATTTTTATCCATGCCTATCTTCCTCATAGTCCCTTCTCTGCCCTTGGCTCTGAGGCCCTGTCCTGAGAAGGTTCTCTATGGAGGAGACATCTTTCAGCTCTTGAATAAAACCCCTCTAGCTGGCCGTGGATACATACCTGGAGGTGGGAAGCAGAGTGGGGCACTGAACCAGGTTTGGCTTTGGGTCATGCACCCCAGTTAGACTGCGTCTCACTTTGGGACTTTCTCTTTTCATCCTTCCCATGACCCACTGCCTGGTGGCTCTCAGTCCTGTTGTGATGGTAGAAAGGGTTTCTAAGTCTGGGCTCTGGGCTGGCATTCCTGCTTCCTGCAGTTTTCTGGCACACTGTTCCCGAGTTCCTTGTCCTGGGTCCCTTCTTAGACCCCGGGCTGGTAATAGGGAGCCACCTAAGACTTCTGAAGAAATCGGAACATTGAGCTTTCTTGCTCTAACTCATGGCCATGGCCTCCATTGTAACTTCTCTTCTATAAGTTTAGAGATGATAGAGACAGTGTCATGGTGCTGCCTTTGGACTGGAAAAAGTGTTTCAAGTCTTGGAGACAAAGGCCAGGAATCCTTCTTTTCCCTCTAGAGAAGCAATAATTTCTAGAAACCATCTGGGGCAGGTGTGGGCTGCGTTTCTGGGTGGCTGGTCAGTGTTCTTCCAGCCCAGGTTGGCCCCATCCATATTTAAATGCTTCAGTTTGGGGCAAAGACTTGTTACTCTGGGTCATAAACATGCAAACATTTGAACTTCCTTTAGATCATTTACATTGTCTTCCGCTGAGAAGTCAGAATGGGAGACCTGGGTCTTATAGATTAACTTATACAAATCAATGTCACAAGTACCATTTCACACATTAGCAAGGGTAGAAAGTGAAAATCAAAATGGCATCCTGCAGAGCAGTTATGTACCTGGTTTCCTTCTAGAAAATTCCATGCACATGTACACCAATCATGCCAGAGTCCACGACTGCTCTGCTCATATGAGACATCACAGCCTGTTTAGTTCCACCTTCAAGCCTCCCTTGAGTTCTCCCTTCAAACCACCATCTCCGAGGGGGTCATTAGTGCTGTTCATCTCTTTCTGGTTCTCTTCTGAGTAGGCAGAAGGATTTCGCTTCCATACGCCCTTGGAGTTTATATGTGACCCTGTGACTTGTTTTGGTCAATAGAATGCGAGTTGAAATGATGTATGTCAATTTTGGGTTGAAGCTTCATGAGCTGGGGCACAGTTTCCTACACTTTCCATTTCCCTTTGCCTAGGTGACTGCCAGTGTCCCAGTCATGGCTGTGTTAGCTGGAGTCCTGGCCTAAGAATGACACAGAGAGTGAGCTTCCAGCCAATCCCATGTGGGCAGAGAACATGAGAAAATTAAACTTTGCTGTTCTAAGTCATGGGGATTTGAGTGTTTTGTTGTGCTGTTACTGAAGCATAACCTAGTCCATCCTGACTAGCCGTCCATCCTCCATTCAGGAGTCTTCAAGTGTAGGACTGCTGATCAGTTAATAAGGGCCCTGGCTGGAGAACCCGTGAGACCTACTCCTGATGTGAGCACCCTCTCCCCTGGGTCTCCTCCAAGATTTTCCTGCTCCCTCACACTTCACTGATTCTTTTTCTGCTTCTCTACCATTTCCCCTGCCACCCTCACTTCATCTTCCATCACAATCTTATTTTTCCTGTGGGAATACGCATGAAAGAAACTTTGCCTAATGAGGGTTTTTCCTGTTAATTGTTTTTTTAACTATTAAATTTTTGTAATGTATTAATTATTCTCCACATTAAAATAACTTCCTGCATATAGGTTCCCTGTTCCTTAGATATATGTCAGCACACCCCGCCCTCTACCAAGTCACCAAGTGCTCTTCACCAGTGTCCAGTGAGCTCGGCCACCATTTGTCCCCCCACCCCATTCCCTACTGGTAACCTCAGCTCTGTTGCAAGTGTTCAAGGCTTGGTTTTGTTTCATCTGCTCCTTTGTTTTGTCTATTCACATTCCTCCTATGAGTGAGATCATCTGGTACCTGTCTTTCTTCTTCTGATTTATTTCACTTAGCAAAATCCCCTAATGAGGATTTTTGAATCATTGATCCTACTTAGGTGTGGACTGGAGAAAAAAACTGTCCAGCCCTGCCCTTAGGGAGCCAGTGAAAGAGGAAGGTAGTAAACACACAGAGAAGTCAGCAGATAATCCTTTTGAATGAAATCTCTAATGTGCCCAATAAACACATATATACAACGTCCCTTTGAAATTGGAAAGCGGTTATCCTGCAGATTTTTCTAAAAATTCCTTAACTATTGACATGGGAGAGTTGTTTTCCCCTGGCTTGGGTCACGAACCCAGGACCTTGGGCTTTTCATGGTCTGCACCTTAGCTTCCTCAGATGTCTGCTACAGCTGGAAGGGTGCACCAGGGAGAGTTGTTTTTTTCTTTTAAAGGAAAGGTGCAGGCAGAAACGAAGGCAAGCAGTCAAGCAGGAAGGGAGAGGAGGAAGAAGCATTTTATTTAGTTCCTCACCATTCTGGTTGTTTCCCAGCATCCCGCACCTTGGAATATAAGTGGACAAGTGCCCCCGTGAGCTTAAACCCCTAGGCCACTAGGGTGAGTTTTTTATACTTTTATAATAATACAGATCTTTTTAAATGATTGCTTAGTATCACTGACCTACTGTTTATAGATGTGTGTTTGTTTCCTTTATTATATTCTGAGTAAGGCAGGGGGAGCCATGCTGGTGTACACAAAGCGAAGACAGTGGTAGCTGCCGTCTTTCTCTGAATCATCAGCTAGTCACAGTCTTTCTCATGAATTCATGTTTTCTCTTCTTTCGCATCATTAGACACATGCTGTAGATGTAACGAGATGCATGTAAATCATGCAGGTCTTTTGACATGGACTCTGAGCATTGCTGACTACTGATTCACCTAAAGAACAGACACTCTTACATTGTTGCCAGGTTAATTTCCCCTATTTATATAAAGCAGTGTTGAAACATTTTGTAAAATGAAGGACCTTGGCACTTTCTTTAATATATTTCTCACATTGGCGCGCCCTGGTAGCCTAGTGGGTTAAGCCAGGTTCAGTCCAGGCTCAGGTGACTTGGTGGAGGGCATGGCGTGTTGACATATAGCTAAGGAAGAGGGCACATATACACAGACTGGGGGCAGGAGAACAGCTAATGATGAACAAGTGAATAAAAAAAAATAAAGTGCTTCCTCCACCTCTCTTTTCTTGTCTACCTACTCGCCTCATTCCTGCCTGCACCTTTCCTTTAAGAAGTTTTTCTTATATTGACTACAGAAAATGTCCAGTAATCAGGACTCTAGGAGTGAGGAGAAAATATTTGGGCGCTATTCAGATAGCTAGATAAATGAAAGGAAAATGGCCATTTTGTAAGCCATTCCTGAATATCATCTTTTTGGTGCAAAAACGTTAGATTTGTGTTTTAATGCTTTTCATGTTAGGTCAGAAATGCTATACAATACTTAAAGGTGAAAATTATGATGTCTATACAATATACACATATACACATATTTAAAAGGTCAGGATTTTTTGTGTTGGTTCAAAAGCTTTCTCAAGCCCTTCAGAAAAAAGTCAGATACAAACTTTTAAAACAGCACAAAAGCAAAACCTGAAGGAATGAATTTTGAAGGTGAGCGTAGATGCATCTTTACAGTTGCTTCTCATTCAAGGCTGTCAGTTAAATCCCTCGCCAACAGCAGGTGACGATCCAGAGATGAAGAGGTAGACGAGCACTCTGTGGGACCCAGCTGGGTGGGAAGACACTCAGCAGAGCAGGGCACCGTCCCATCCTCACTTCTCCTCGGCCCCCAGACATGTCCCCTCCCACGGGCCCTGGGGATTGAGTGAGGGACACACAGGCTAGGGACCTGAGTTACTCCTTTGCGCGGGGCGACCCTGCCCCTGGGAGCCCCATCCCTGCAGCCTCATGGGTCCTGGCGCTGCTCAGCACGTGACTCATCATAGGTCAGAGGGCTCCCCAGTGAATGCTTCCAGCAGGGAGAGGTTCCACCCGTCTCTGGACAACCAGGCAGCTCTCCAGTCGGGTCACTGCTGGCTTGTAGGCCCAGCACTGGGAATGTGCCCGGCTCTGGTGTCCTCTGGGAAGAGGGAGGCATGGGAGAACCTTGCCCTGCTGAGGTCTGGAGCCTGGAGGCCCTTGCTGGGATGAGCTGCCTTTCCATTACACCTGGGGACTCTGAGGCCCAGGAAGGGGGGACCCTCTGGGGCTCTGCACCGGTGGCCTCTTCCCAGCTCTCTGATGGGAATGCAGCACTTCCGGTCTGGAGAATTAAGGCTAAGGGGGATTTCCCACAGTGGGGTGAAAGCACTCACTCCACAAGGTCAAGAAGTCAGAGAGCATCTCACAGTGGAGCAATGAAAGAATTTCCTCCTAATACTGGGCATGGCTGCATGGCCGTGCCAGCTCCAAGGTGTCAGAGGACTGGCCGGCTCCCCTTGTTGTCTGGGGTGCTTACAGCCAGCCGTCCCCCAACCTGCCACACTGGGAGGCTTGGCTGCTCTGACCCAGAGGCCCGTGGTGCCCAGCAAACACTAGTGTCTGGAAGGCAGAGCTTCTGCTAGCTGCCTTGGCCTCAGAGCTGCCCGCCTGCCGGGCTCACCTATAGGAACTTGTTTCTGAACTGCCCCAAGCTGGCTCCTCCCCACCCCCGACCCCCTGTTCCTTTCTGGTCCCAATAGCTGCTGATGATGACCATTCACACACCTGCCCTGGCCTGCTGTCCCTGCGGATGTTTCGTTCTTTGTGCATGTTTGATCGAGTGGCATTGGCTTATAACATTCCATCAGTTTAAGATGTGCGTCATTATACTCAGTGTTTGTATGTATTACACTCAGTTCACCTCTCTAAGTCCAGTTTTACCCTCCACTGTACAGTTGATCTCTTACCCAATTTGCCCACCCTTCTTCTCCTTCCCTTCTGGTAATTACTCATTTGGTGTTATGAGTCCAAAAGTTTAGTTTGTTTTATTTGGTTCATCCTTTTGTTGATTTTCTCTCCCTCCCACGTATGAACGAAACACTGCCATGCTCTTCTGTATCCATCTGACTTATTTCATGACGCATACTATTCTCCAGGCTCCTCCACGCTCTTGCAAATGGCAGCTTTGCGTCGTTTTGATAGCTGAGTAGTATTTCACAGTGCAGGTACCACATCTTTATCCATTGATCTGTTGATGGGCACATGAGTTATTTCCAGTTCTCAGTTATTGTCATTAATGCTGACGTGAACACGGGAGGTGCATGTGTCTCTGCACATTAGTGTTTTCCTTGGGACTCTTCAAAGCTACCTGTCCACTGCTTTCAACGGCCGCTCCCCCACAGCCTCTGAGGTCCTGCTCTTTGTCAGCTGCTCCCCTGTGTTGCCAGCCTCTGAGGCTGAAGAGAGGTGGAGCCGCCCCTGATGCTTCCAGGATGAGCTGCTTTTGCTGGAGAGAAGCAGCACAGAGAGCAAACGCTTTTCCCTCCAGTGGGCAGCCTGCCTCTGGCGCCCCCTATCCGCAGAACCTAGGATTTTCAAGCTGTGGCCTAGAAGCGCAAAGCAGAGCAGTGGGTGTGGAGCCCAGATACTGTACAGCTGGCACAGTCGCTGCCCACTCTTGACCATCCCCCAGGTCTTAGGTCAGGTGCCATTTCCTCCATCACCTGCCACGGTTTCCCACAGAAGCCTGCATTCACATCTAACAGGCACCAGCTAGAGCAACTAAGTCCTCGCTATGTGTCTACCTCTCTTACTTGACTATGAACTTCAGAAGGAGAGACGCTGCCATCTATCAACGTTTCTATTCTCAGGAATAGAAAGTCCTTGCTGAGCTGTGGCTCCTGAAGCTGCAAGCTTTCTGGAGGAAAGCTGGGGAGTCAGGGAGGCATCAAGGTTTTCTCTTGAACTGGGGTTCCCGGGCACCACCACTTTTTGCTTCCGACAGTCCTAACGATCAGCATTCGACTGCCACTTTATTGACCTCCATGTGCTGTTTTCACACTCCTCAGCAGCATCTCATTCTTCTCTTCACAAACATCTAAGTGGAGGCACAGACAAGTCAAGTAACTTGTCTCATGCCACACAGGCGGTAAGAAGCAGAACGGGACTAGGAATACAGGAGTCTGAATGCAAGACTCTGTGCCTTTTGCACTACTTTGCGCCACAATAGTGGAACCAGAGAAATGTGGTATATGACCATGCTGACGCCAAGGGTAGTAATCATGCAGTGATCTGTTTCCTCCACAGTAGCTAGCATTCTAGCACATTCTCCCTCTCCAGGGTATCATGCTTCTTTTCTTTTGGGGAATCGTGTCTCCTGGGTCCCCACATATATAGTCTATAAGAGACTGATAAGCGTCATGCCTGTAGCCACAGGTGGACACATGACCCTGCAAGGGTCAATGAGCTCCTTCCCTGCGGTTTTCCAACTTGGTATTAACAGGAAGTGCCTCTTGGCAGGGAAGCTGGAAGATGCTCTGAGCTTTGGGGAGAAGCCAGACTGACGGAGAAAGACACCGGCTGGCAGAGAGATGCAGGGACAAGGGATGAGAAAAGCGCCTCCTTCCCTGTCCTGGGTCTTGACCTTCTGAGTCAGTAAATTTCTATTTCGTCTCACCTGGTTGATGTCTGAATTCTCACAGTGGTGACTGAAAGAGTCCGAACTCATAGCACCTTAGTGTTTACAATTGCAGAGCATATGTTTCCTTTTAGAAGAAATCGATTTTTAAATCAGCTGCAGGAGACAGGCAAGGGAAGTTCAAAATTCCATTTTTCCAAAAGGAAGCTGAGGTTCGGTGCAGCTATGGACTGGTCACGTAACAGGTGAGTGGCAGAGTGGCCGAGCAGCCTGGGACTTGTCTCTGCGCACCCAAGGGGGCACTGTGGAGGGGATCCCTCAGTCCTTGTGGCCCTCAGCTTTGCCCTGATCTTTGCTCCATCCTCATTCCTGGGGTCTGCTGACCTGGACATGGGGAGGGGGCACAGGGCAGGAGAGGACAGGCTCTAGGACCCTGCATTTCCCACCACCATGTTGCTCACAGGGCCCTGTTGAGTCGAGAGGTGTCACAGCATGCCGCCTGCTGGTCCCACACAGTGGGAATAATTGTGAGACTCCAGCCGAGGGGGTGCTCAGGGCAGGGGAGTCCCCACCCAGGACCTCACCCTTGCCAGCCCCTTCAGACCAGGAGGAAACTACTGTAATCAGATTTGAGATTCTCTCTTCGGTCTAGGTCTCATCACTGGGAAGGGGACTGGGTATAGAAGGCTCCTCTGCCCTGGGGGCTGGGAAACCGGAGGCACCTCTGGGTTGGGGGCTGGGCCAACTAGCGTGGTTGCCAAGTGCCAGCACCTGTTACCATGCGGACCCCACTTTAGAACCTTCAGGCCCCTAGCCAGAAGAGCGGTCAGCCTGTGACTGGAGGGAATTTCCTGGCTACTGCTGATGTCAGATGGGAGCCCTGACATCTCCCACACACCCCTCAGGACAACTCACTGCCCCAAGGCATGAAGGTTGAAGTCTGTGCTCCCTGCAGCTAGAGGCTGATTCTGTCCTCCCTGGGGCTTGGCTGGAAGTGCCTTTGTGATAACAGCAGCAGTGCAAGCCTGAGACCTTCTCACAGCCCCATAACTTTGGGGGCACACCCATTTCACAAAGAAAGAAACAAGAATCGCCACATTTAGCTGAAAAGAAAATAAGATTGATGCCTGTGAAAGTGAAATTTCAGCCAAACAGGACATACTTTTCTTGGTGACATGTTGGCTATATTCCATCTGTGAACACTCAAAGCAGCACCAGACCAGGGAAGTGAGGTGGTCCTGTGTGTGCCCCTTGAAGGGTGGTGTGGGACTCTCTCCACGTCCCATGGCCTGTAGGTGACTGTCCAAGGCCATAGGGGCTCCCTCCTAGGCCGTGAGGGTGCAGGTGGAGGGGATCACGATCTCACCCCACCGCAAAAGGAAGCAGACACTCTCCGCAGTGATTTCAAGCCTCGTCACGGACCAGCAGCAGCAGCTGTGATGTGACTGTACCACTGGAAACTCAGACATTTGTTCAGACTCGATTCTGGGTGTGTCTGTGCTTTTTGGATGAGATGCACACGCAATTGTGGATCCAGTCAAGCTGAGGGCCTCCCTGTGTGGGTGGGTGGATAGGCAGCATCCAAGCAGTTTCAGAGCGCACAGACTCAAAGAGCTGACCTTCCTGCCAACAGGAGGGCACTCCGCCGACCTACCTGCTTGTGAGCTGGGGCCTGTGGCATTTCTCCCCCGCCTCGAACAGACATTTGGCTCCTTCTGGATATCGAGCTTACCAGGTTTCGGACCGGAATGACACTATTTGTTTCCTGAGTCTCTGGCTTCCTGACTCTCAGTCTCTATAAACCTATGAGCCAGTTCTTCATGCCTTTGTATCGACATTGACATCGATATTTATAGGCATAACGCATACATGTGCTCATATAAATCAGCAGGCTGTACCTCCTATTTGCTGTGTTTCTCTGGATGACCCTGACTCATATAGCATGGCCTTAGAACTTATCAGAGATGCTCATTTTCTTGGGCCTAATCGAAGCTCCTAGATCGTAAACTCTTAGCCTGGGGCTCAGAGACTGAGTGAGAACAAGCCCTTCAGGCTCCTTGGAGACTGAGAAAGGCTGCTCTGAAAATGAGCTGTGGGGGTAGGAGAGGGAGCTTGAAGCGCCCCATGAAGTTCTTTCATCTACTGCTGGGTGATTCTTGAGTTTCACTGAGCATTCTGTTTGGTCTGCTCCTCTTGTATATGGTCCCAAACCTTTGAGCTTCTAAATAGTGTGGGTTTGGGTCCTCAGGGAGCGCAGAGGGAGATGAGGCTTCCTCATGCCACACCGCCCACTTCCAGGTGTGAAGGAGTCACCTTATTTAATCGGGTAACTTTTTGAGAAGGACACATTTGTTCCTCTAGCAATTCAGGCTGGGACTGGCCTTTAACGGACTGGGTCACAGATTAGTCACGGTTCTCCAGAGACACAGAACCAGTGTGACGCATACAGAAATACAGAAAGAGATGTATATGGGGACTGACTCGTGGTTATGGAGACAGAGAAAGCCCACTGTCTGCCATGTGCAAGCTGGGGGCCCGGAAACACAGATGGTGTTCCGTTCCACACCCAAACCTGAGAACCAGGGGAGCTGCTATATACGTCCCAGGCCCAAATCTCAAGAGCCAGGAATGCCAGTGTCCGAGACTGCAGCAGATAGGCCATCCTAGCTCAAGCGGGGAGAAACTTCACCTTCCTCCACCTCCTGGTTCCACGACAACTCTCAGTTGATGAGAGGCTGACCCCACACTGATAAGGGTGACTCTCTTTACTCAGCCTAGGGATTCACATGCTAAGTCCTTCCTGAAATGCCCTCACAGACACACCCAGAATGAACGCTACCAGCTTTCTGGGCATCTTGTAATCCAACCATGGTGACACATAAAATGAACCATCATGAGTACTCACCAGCAGGTTCTGGCTCCTCTACTCCACGTATCCTGCTTCGAAACCATTTTACGGCCTCGTTGAAGGCACCTGATATTCTTCTGGACCCCAGAGCACCGGGGAAACCTTTCTAGACGAGCCTCTTCCTTCTCCAGGCCGCAGTTCCTCATCTGTAAGAAAGGGAGGTCAAGCCCTGCTTCACAGGGTCGCCGTAAGGGTACCGTGAGAACGTGTTCAGTGAGCTTCTGAGCTGCATACCTGGGAGGAGCGGTGAACGTGACGTGTTCATCCCTCTTGCCGGCCACCTGTCTGGTGTCATGTGTCACCACAGGGGTGAGAAAGCTGGCTGGGCTGTAGCAGGCCCACACACTGGATGACATGAAAGGGCTCTGGCTGTAGCCACAAGCACTATTGGCCTTGGGTCACACGATGCCGAAGATCCTCTGATGGTGGACCTACCAGTGGGGGAAATGCCATGTAGAGTCTGTGACCAGTCCCAGTGGAGGGACCACAGTGCAGACCCTCAGGGTTCTGGGACAAGGCCAGGCCCTCTGGGGTTGAGAGCAAAGTACCTTTTGAAAGACGACATCAGGCGTGCTTCAGAGCCCCGGGACAGACAGCTCTGAGCAGAGCATCAATCCCCATGCAGCTGAGACTGCCCACGGGGGCCCCAGTCCTGTCAGTCAGCAAATCACAAGCTTTTCAAAGCCTTTACTTGTCTAACACAAAGACAAGACGAAACAAAAGCCAAGAAGAGAAGGGAGGAATAATAAAATAATAAATAAATCCCCTCTTCCACATGCTTCTATTCCTTACTCTCCTCTGGTAACCTCGGTTCTACTCTCAAGCTCCAAAGGGTTATTCTAATTTTATCCTGTTTTCATCAGCTCATTTATAGTATTTCTTTGTGTTTCAGATATAGGTGAAAAGTCTAATAAGTGTCTTTCTCCTTCTGACTCAGCAACATACGCTTGAAGTCTTACCATGTTGTCACAAATGGCAAACTCATCGTTTTATGGCTGAGTAGTTCTCTGTCGTGTCTGTATACCAGATATCTCTAATCCATTTATCCATCTATGGACACCTAGGTTGATTCCATGTCCTGGTTATTGTAAATAATCTGCAATACACATAGGGGTGTGTGCATTTGCTTTTAAAGGAAAGGTGCAGGCAGGAATGAAGGCGAGTAGGCAAGCAGGCAGGAAGAGAGAGAAGAAAGAAGCATTTTATTTATTTTTATTTAATTGTTCATTCTGGTTATTCCTCTGAGTTCTGGGATGTGGACCTGGGTCCTTGGGATGTATGTGGACTGCGCGTAGCCAGAGGAAGTAGATCCAACTACTACTCCACTAGTGCATGCCATATACGTCTTTTTAAGTTAACGTTTTCATGTTTTTCAGCTAGATACTCTAGAAGCAGACTGCTGGGTTGTAAGGAGTTCTCTTTTTAATAGTTTGAGATGTCTCCTTACAGTTTTCTGCAGTGGCTGTACCATCCCCCACAGCCACCGGCGGTGTGTGGCGGCTCCTTTCTCTCCACGTGTAAGGTTGAGCAAACCCAGCAACAGCACTTAGCAGCCGGGAGAACCCCTGTGGGAGCCCCTGAGCAGGACCAGGGCTCAGCAGGCAGGGGGCCCAGACGCCCCACGGCCCCCACCACAGGGCACCAGGACCCCTCGCTCAGCTCGCGCCTGTGACTGTGGGGAGAATCCTTAACAGCCGGCTGAAGGAAGAGGAGGAGACCCAAACTCACTTCATGGATGACTTCGTGCGGTTCTATGCAGGCGCGTGAGAATGATGGCCGTGCCCAACGGTCACGCAGGCTAGGGCAGCGAGGAGGCTGCTCTGATTTTGTTCACGTTTCATCAACACGTCAATGTCATCCATTCGGTCCTCTCGTGGAAGCGCCTGTGCTTTGGACCTGGTCCCTCTCTAAAAGGACCAGGCTCTTTAAGTATTCTCTCACGTGAATCTCCAGCACTTAAACCCTCCATGAGACCGTTGCCACTAGCATTTTAATTGCTTATGTCTCTTTCATTTTATCAGAAGGCAAAAGCGAACTTTCTTGGAAAAAGAAAGCAGAGCTCCACTTTCCCTGTATCTATTACTCAATCTTTATCACCTCTTTAGAGCCAGACTTCTTAGAACTGAAAGCGTCCATCATCCTAGTACTCGCCTGCTACGGGGCTCTGTCCCTGTTAGCTTCTCTAAACGGTCTTTGCTTTCCATACCTGTCCACCTACCTCACTTCTCTCCATCCCTTTATGCCACCAGCCTGAGGCAGGTCCCCTTCATCTTCTACTGTAATTGCTTCCCACCTCATTTCCAAGTAGCTATCACTAATTTTATTTTTTTTAGAGAGGAGGCAGATGTACTTTGTTTCTTTTGTTTAGTTGCTCATCGTTGGTCGTCTCCCCAGGTCTCGAACCCGGGACCTTGGGATGTATGTAGACTGTGCCTGGTTTAAACCACTAGGCCACCAGAGCATGCCTGACTTGCTAGCTTTTAAGAGCACACATCTCAGTATTTCCCCTGCTAAATGAGTCTGCTAAGGCCGCCATAACAAGATGCCACAGACGAGGTGACTTCAACAGGAGCTTATTTTTTCACAGTACTGAAGTTGGAAGTTGAAGATCGAGGTGTATGCAGGGCTGGCTTCTGGTGGGACATCTGCTGCCTTCTTGTGCTCATTGTCAGGTGACCTTTTCTCTGTGCCTGTGCTGTCCTGGTGTCTCTTCCTCTTCTTTTAAGAACACTGGGCTGTTGGATTAAGGACTCACCCTATGATCTCGTTTAATCTGAATTCCTTCCTTAAATTTCCTGTCTTTAAATTTAGTCACATTGGTGGTTAGGGCTTTAAACATGAATTTTCAGGAGACATAATTTGGTCCCTAGGACATGTCTACATTTTTGTTGTTCCCAGGACAGATCAGAGTCCTCTTTGTCGTCTACAAGTTTCTGCATGGCCTGGCTCTTGACTGTTCTCTGATCACATCTGGTGAACTGTCTCTTCTCCTCTGTTTATTTCTCAGTTCCGCACACATGTAGGTTTCTTCCCTCTCTGGTATCCCAGCACGTGCATGAAATATCCCTTTTAACTACCTTCCTCCACTCCCTGAGCCTGTGTCATGCCTCCCTGCTCCTCACACTTAGACCGTCTTCCTCAAGGGGGTTCCTATGACACCAACACCAGGTCAGGCCCCACCTAGTTTCTTTCCACATGCCTCACTTCTTAGGTGGCACTTAATAACATTGTAATTCAATATTTAAGTGTATAATTAGTTCTTTAATGACTCTCTCCCTCTATACCATGAAAATGTTAATGTTTCCCCATCACCTGGCACAATGCACCATAGACACTAGGTACTTGAAAAACAGTGATTCAAAGAACGCACAAAGGTAGATTGCTTCTTGGACTTTTAGGTCCAGAGAGGAACCAGCAATCATCAATAATTTGCAAATGTCATCCCTCTGCATATCTCTTTCTAGCCAGGAAGTTCAGCCGGATGAGAATGTATTATCTTGACCTACTTTGGAAATGGCACAGAAGATCCTAGATAAAATCTCAATGGTGAATATTAGATTTCCATCTTGGCCCAAATTACTGAATCACGAGAGATTGTTTTCAAAAATGGCTGAAGCACTTCGGCCCACGCTCCTTTGCAAAATCCCATGACTTGGCTGCTCTTTCTAGCAAAAGGAGCTGTCAATATATCTTCCCCTTAAACACGGACTGGTCTTGCTTTGGCTGATAGAACTGGGCCGAAGCGATGCTATGTGAGTACTAGGTGTTGTCCACAAGAACCCTTGTAGCATCTGTCTTCTCTCTCTGGTTTAGCCTGTTGGACGGTGACAGAACTAGTGGAGGGACTTGAGGTGACCCAGCCAACAGCTGACACCAACTTCCATGTGAGTAGGTCCCTCTTGGGCCTTCCTGCTCAGCTAAACCAGTTAGAACTAATTGCACGAGCCACCCCGGGAGAGAGGAGTTGACAGAATTGGGAGAAAAATAAATCTTTGCTGGGTGTTGTATTGCCCAGAAGTGGCTGAGTGGAACATTAGGCCTGATTTCCGCACAATAAATCCACTTCCCCTTCTCTGAACGGTCAGGCCATCCCTCCTGACTCTCACTGACACACAGTATGATTCAGCAGAACGCTCTGAATGCTATTTCCAACTGCAAATCCAAAGGAAAAAACAGATACACATGATTTGCAGCAGGGTCTAGATGGGGGACTTCGGTGAGTGTGGATGTAAGCAAGCACCACGTCCCTGGTTGTCAGGGACGATGTTGTTGATGAAGGGTGGCCCTGCTCCCTCACCTAGGATGTGCGGCTGTCAGGTAGAAGCTGGAAGCAGAGTCCCCATGCACATTTCTTCCATCTGCTTGAACTTCTGAACGTCGAAATGCAGTCCAGGATTTTTGTCATCTGAAGAGCTCCTGCCTACGACACAGGTCTGTATCCTAGCACCTCTTCCACATGGACGCACTGGCCTTTCTGGTTAAAGCACTTGGCCACTCAGCACTGTCTGTATCAGAAAAATACATAAGAATAGCTCAGCTGTCCATAGATAGGAGAGCGGGCACATACTTACAAAGTGGAACACTATACAGGCAAAATGAATGAACAAGAGTTACACAGATTAACAATCTCGAAAAACATCGCTGACTGAAAATAGCAAGTGGTAGAAGTTACACAGAGTGTGATCCTGTTCTTGTAATAATTTGCGACATGCCTAAACCCCTCTCAGTTCTTTGGGACATACTCATATATAGCATATATATAAATATAGGCACAAAGATGTTCACCAAGTTATTCAAGGGAGGGAGGCTGGGGGAGGACAAGGGACGGGTACACTGGAGTTTCATCTGTAACATAATTAGAAATAAGAGAAAGAAATAAGGGAAATTCAGAGACAGGCACAATGAGGGGAAGATATTATTCTCATGCTTAACTCATTATAAATATTATATATACATACATATATATACATATATATGTATATATATATATAAAATGTCAAGCTCTGGTGGCTCAGGTGCTAAGCCAGTGGTTGGGTCATAGACCACATAAAGCCCAAAGACATGGATTCGAGGTCTAGAGCCAGGACAAACAACCAAAACAAATAAACAGATAAATAAAAGTTCCTTCCTTCCTTCTTTCCTTCCTTCCTTCCTTCCTTCCTTCCTTCCTTCCTTCCTTCCTTCCTTCCTTCCTTCCTTCCTCTTTCTTCCTCCTCCATGAGAAAAAAAAGTCTCCTGTTCCCTCTTTGTACTGGCCTAATATCTCCTTTCTTCAACATTGTGTGGCTGGCAGGATTTCTGTCACTGGGGAGAAGGACGCAACATGAAGCGGTCCTTGGATGCTTTATTTGATGACAATGGAGCTTGAAGTCAGGGAGCGCGTCAGAGGGAAAGGAGGGAGACGTGCCTGTTCAGAGACTGCTGTTTTTGCAGAGTGGGCGAATGAAATGCTTACCGAGGGTGTGACAGATTTGGCAGGACTTTCTCTGTGGGGCCTGCTGGCTCTCATGAGCCGCGGCGGTCCCTGACTTCCAAGTCCAAGGTCAGAGCCCGATGAAGACCTGGACGCCCCACTTCCTGCTCCTGCAGACGCCGCCTGCTTCCAGATGCCCCTGTGCTGGGCTGTTTCTGGAAGGGAGTTGGGAGTGAAAGGAGGATGAAGGGACAGTTTGGCCACCTACTTCAGGAGGGCAGTGAACAAAATGGTGTTCTCATCCCCAGAGTCAGCCTGCGTGTGAACTGAGAATGAGAAGACCCCCGGCCTGGAGGAGGAGAAGCAGCAGCCCTCTCTTCCAGGAGACACACAACAACCTCATCTGAAACACACCTTGGCGTGCGTCCTGGTGGAGCAGCAGTTGGGCACAATCCACGTTCATCCCAGGGTCCTGGGTTCCTGTCCCGGGATCGGCGGCAACAACTGAAAATATAAATCAAGTGCTTCTTCCTCCTCTCTCACCCCGCCTGCCTCCTCGCCTTCATTCCTGCCTGCACCTCTTGAAGTCAGTGTAAATCCCTCAAAAAGGTGGTGAAGACAAGCTGCCTCTTGCGCAAAGCCTGCAGCTCCCTACGCACAGGCCCTACCCAGAGCCCTGTCCTCAGGGAGGCCTGGCCCCTGAGTCTCTCTTCCCTCTCCTCCATATGTCCTGTTACCCCCACTTCTCTCTTGGCCCCTTTTCTGGACTTTCTTCCCAGAGAAGACCCAGGACCTTTTCAAATGTAAATCCACTCAGCCTTCAGCTCCTTCAGCTCTTCTCTCCACAGAGGATCACAAGCCCAGAATCCTTCTGGACGGGTGGCTGCGGAGGCAGCGAGGGGGCTGCTGGAGAAGGCTCGCGAGATAGAAACTTGTCACCCCTGTCCCAGGAGCACCTTGCTCAGGCTTGTGAGACCAGATGCACTGATGCATGTCAGCTACAGCAGTAACTATCACCCAGACCCCGAACCATTAGTTATTATCCCTGCGATTGTAATCCACACCCCGGTGTCACCCCTAAGGACTTACTTTGCTTGAATTCTGAGAGCATCAGTTTAAGAGCCACTTCTGCATCCGGTTGGACAAGAGCCCCAGTCTGTCCTCTCCCCAGACCAGGGACATCTGCTGTTGATGTCCATCGAGATGCGAGGGGACCGTGGGCCACCCTCTCATGATCCTGGGAAGCCCTTGAAGAACCTTCCCTTCCTCGGGTCTCCCCTGATTGCTGGCTGGGGTGCCAGAGTGCTCCGTATCCCTGCTGCACCCAGGGGTCCTCTAAGGGTATCTGGGTCACTTCGGCAGCTTCACCTCCACAGAGGGGCTGGGCCTGTGGCCATCTGATCACCCTGTTCCACAGAACCAGCTGATCTGGAGGGACCAGCGAGATACCCCCGGAGTGCAGTGTCCTGCTCCTGGGAGTGTCCCTGACCAGGGGCGCCGGAAACCGCTGCTGCTCTGGGGAGGATGCCCAGGAAGCAGCCAGCACCTTAGGGACCAGAGCTGCTGGAGGAGAAGTCTGGGAGAGGGGTCACGTTCCAAGCACTGAAGTGCTGTCCTGTGACAGGCAGCACACTCCTCGCTGTCCCCTCACACCTGGCTCAGACCGGGAGCTACGGAGGGGTGCGCTCCGTCGGGTTGCTAGGTGAGGAAAGGCCGCCCCTCCACCTGTCAGCGGGGAGCATGGGTGCACTTGTGGCAGGCGGTGCGCCCTCAGGAGGAACAGCTTGTGCCACAACCCAGTTGACTGACCACAGACCAGTGAGGGGCAGTCGAGGCCCCATTCACAGATGAGAAAGTAGACAGAGAAAGCAATGGTGACGGCACAGGCCTCCACCCACGCGGGTGCAGGACAAGCCTGGGCTGTGTGTCTCAGACTTCAACCTTCTGATGAATCACCCGAAGGTCTTGTGAAATGCTCACTTCTCATTCTGCAGGGACTGGGTCTGGGCTGGAGCCCGGGATTCTGTTTCTTCCAAGCTTCTGAGAAATGGTAACATTGCTGGCCCACCAACCACACTTTAAAGGCAAACGCCTAGGAGACCATGGCCTCACCACAGCGATCGATCAGGGTCAGCGTGGCCTCGGCCCCCACAGGCTTCCAGGAGAGCCGAGTCTGGCCTGTGTGGATTGTGTGGGGCCTAGAGACATCAGGGCCCTGGGGCATCAAGTCTTCAGAGAGCCAATGCCACCTCCTGGGATGCCAGATCCAGATCTGCCCACCTTTTCTCTCCACGCCATAGCCTGTGCCTTCTCCAGACTCACCTGTCCCAGGAGGAGAGGAGGTGACACACCTCAGCACACAGACAGACACAGGCAAGCAGACATAGACACACACAGAAACATAAACACAGACACAGGCAGACATGTACACACAGAGATACACGCACAGACATGGACACAGACAGATAGGTTGATATACCCAGACGCAGACATACATACAACAGTCCCAGACACAGAGGCACACGGACAGACATGCACGCACAGAAACACAGAAAGACAGATGCACACACACACACACACACACACACACACACACACAGATCTAGACACACGCACACCCTGTTGGGCCTGGCAGGCCAGATCTTTCCGGGGAGTAGACAGAGTGTATGCAGGCTGAGCTGCAGGAGGCCTTCCTCTGAAGCTCTCCTTAAGGGGAGAAGAGGTCCTGTTGTTTCCCCATATTTCCCCTTCCCCCATCCTTGCTCTGCCCTGATGACCAGAGGGTCATCCTAATCTGAAGCCTGTGTCCCCACTTTGCCCCCTCGTTAGACTTTCCTCACATGCTACCACATGGCCTTATGAAAGGAAACATACACATCACCAGAGTAACGGAACCAATAGGATATCTCGCTCTGAGCGAGTGATTCACTTGAAAGAATTGAGTCATACAAATGTGGGGCCTGGCAAGCTTGAAATCTATAGACTAGACTGCCAGCTTGGAAATTCGGAATTGCTATTGCAGCCTGGAGCCCCAGTTCTGCAGGGAAAGGCTGGCAGGGCCTCTGTGCTGTCTTAAGGAGAATTCCCTGTCCTCAGGGAAACCCTAGTCTTGTTCTTAAGGCCTCCAACTGGTTGGATGAGGTCTATCCACTTTACGGAGTCTACTGCTTTCAATGGTAATCATGTCTAAACACCTTCACGACAACTAGACTGGTATTTGATGGAACAAGGGGGCCCCATAATCTAGCCAGGATGACCTATCAAATTAACCATCACCACCCTCAACCACAGTGTAGGCCCCGATTCTCTAAAGAGCTTCCCGGTTAGACCATGTTCTACATGCGTTGTCACCACTCACTCGTTGCTGGGGGAAGTAAGCCTGTCCTGTGTGACTCACTGGGAGAGGACTCCGAGCCCTCCCAAGGACATTTTCCCTTGCATCTGTTTTCCCCAGACTTCATCCCATGTGCTTTTTCCCTTGGCTGATTCTATGTTGCATCCTATTGTTAAAAGAATCTCAGCTGTGTGTAGAGCTATGCATAAGTCTAGTGACTCACCAAACCTAGTGAGAATCTGAGGGATTTTGATGCACTTTCAGATGCTCTGATCTGGGCCTGCTCAGCCTCCTCAGCTCCAGTAACTGCTTCTGCACATTTTCTACACCACACTCCTGCCACACCTGGTGCGTGAATACGCTGTGCTATCTCAACCTCCATAATCTACAATGTCCTTCTTTTCCTTTCTTGACCAGCCTGACTTCTATGCAAACTTCAAGACTCAGCCTGTTTTGCTTATCCGTTGCTGTGGAACACACCATCCCAAAACATAGTGGCTTAAGAGAGCAGCAATTATTTCTCACGATGGTGTGACTTGACTCAGGGACTTCTTCTGCTTCCCACGGTGTTGGCCGGGGAGTTAGGACAGAAGGTTCAAATGGCACCATTCACAGAGCTGGTGGTTGGTGGCTTACTGAGGCCATTGAATGGGAACCCAATTCTCACCTCTATGAACTTCTCCACATGACTGATTGAGCTTCCTTCAATCATGGTGCCAGATCTAGGAAGAAGCATTCCAAAAGTGCACGCGCCAGTGGGCAAGTACTCATCAAGCTGTAGCTTGTCATTCTTACTAATGTCCCATTGGCCTGAGATGGTTAAAATCAAACTCAGATTTATCAGGGGAGAAGGACCATGCAAGAAAATGATTACTGTGAGGTGTTGTCCATAGAGGGCCACTGACATACCGAGATAATACTTAGTTCAAGCCTTCTGTGACCACCTTAGACTCCTCCCTTGGACCACCCATTGCAGCACTTATCATAATAGATTGAAATAGTCAATTGAATTGCCATGACTATTGTACTGAATTGTCACTTCTGTTTATGAGCTTGAGCTCTTCTGAGGACAGGGACTCTGTGTTAATTCCTCCCTGCATCTCACTGCTGGCAGAGAGTAGATTTGCAGAATCAAATGACTGAATGAGGCCAACAACTATCTTGCCCTCCACCAAATCTGCCAGGGTCAAGCCCTGTCCTTACCTTAGTTAGATGTGGGCTCTGCTGCAACATCTAGAGATGCCAAGTTGCTAAGTCCCTGAGTTCCTTAAAGCGTGGCTGCTAGGTCCTCGCAAGCACAGGTCCTGGCATATAGGAGGCAACTCACACTTGTGAGGTGAATGAATGGTAAACTTTCTAGGCATATCACTCAGATTTCTAAGCTATAAACATATCAGCTATAACACAAATGAGTCAACGCTTTCCAGATTCCCAAGGCCGCTAATGTAGGCTCCATCTCCTGCTATAAATAACCACAAATCTTCAGTGGTAACACGCTGGAGTGTGGAGACTCATTGTGAATTCAGCTCCTCCCTATTGCAAAATTCTGACATCATAAGAGACCACAAGAAGTGAATCATCCCTGTATAAATACATGGATTAGATCATCTGCTGTCAAGACAAAAATAAGGGAGGCAGAGGGGACAGGAAACATGGTGTTACCTTGCTCAGGACTGATGGAGGGGTTACTAGCTCCTATCCTGCTGGAGGTAAACCCCGATCATTTGTCAGAATAACGTATTCTTACTTTGGACCACATTTCCCTAGTTTCCCTCCTTTAGGATACCTCGTCTTGTGGACCTCAGGGTAAGCAGCTCAAATAAAAGGTCTGGAATAATAAAATAACAAATTAAAAAAAAACTTTGCAATGAGGATTTATTTAATAAAATAAAAATGATTTTTTTGCTTAGACCTTTTTTTCCTTGATGCAAAGATTAAAAATATTCTCTTCGGCAGGTGAGCCCTCCTGATCAGTGAAAAACAAAATTCCTCTGGTCTGGGGCACACCCCGGCTTTCCTGGGCCACCTAACCTGCTCTGCGTGGGCCTATTTTTGGACAGCACGCAGCAGTTTATTTTTAAATTAGGGGCTTCTCGAGCTTCGATAAGCCATGTTCTCTGGTTCCCCCTCAGCCTCCACTTTCCACCGCTGCCTAGTGGCCTGTAGCGTTGGCTAAATTAATAGATGTGTGTGCAATTTCAGCATTCGCCACAGACCGGGCAAGCGTGTGCTGGGGTGGATTGGGTAACGGTGGCACTTATGTAATGCTCCTGTGAACTTCCTCTTTCCTTTCTGGCCTCCAGTTCCTCAGGGCAGGGGACCCTTCCCCACTGTCACCAGGCTATCCCCGTGCATGGAAGAAGGAACATATTTCTATTTCCGCCTGGTGCTGCTCCTCCCGTCTCATCAAATTGTTCTCCTTGGAACATTTCTTCTCATAGAACCCACATTATATGTTTCAGGTTGTGCAAATGGGCATTTCTTCTGGAAAAGTCCTACTTGTTATTTAAGGAGGACTCAAATGTAATCCCCTGAGGGTCACTCCCTTCATTTACATATTAGTAAGATCTGGTCATGCTGTGTGTGTGTGTGTGTGTGTGTGTGTGTGTGTGTCTACAATGGGTCTATGTCTTATTTTGTGTTTTCACCGACTGCTCTAGTCCCTCAATCTGAATTTTACTGAACTGAATTCAGAGGATGGAGGCTGAGAGCTCCAGAGAAAAATAACAGCCTATTGAAATTGGACAAGGACTAGATTTTGATTTTCGTTTAGAAAGAAAAACAAGTCACTATGCAAAATGGCCCAGCCAGTGTCTACTGTTCACTAGTGATGGGATGAGAGGGATGGTTTGGGGGTGGAGGTGGGGGTCGCTGCTGTTTCATAGAGACAGATGCTGAAAACCACTGGTGGCACTGAGCCTAGAAACCAGTGATGGAAAGTGGGAAGGAGAGGCTTCACATTCCCCCAAACCACAGTCATCTGAGTGTTTAAGTCCCTCTGACCCCACCAGTGAGTTTCAGATTGCAAAAAGTTAACATCTGTGACGTCATCTTTAAAATGGAGTCAGGGAGCCATTAGAGAAATTACATTACCTGTCTCATTTGAACCTGGCTAACGACCTTGGATCTGGGTCCGAAAGCTATTGTTTTAAGAAACTGTCAAGCAAAAAACTGGGAGTCACCCAGATCATAAGAGCTGATGATTATAGACTTTTGGCAGGAAGATACACAGTGAGTTCCCTATTCATTCTTTCTAGAGAGATCAGTTACCAACTATGTGCAAAGAACAATAGTGTAAGCTTGTTAATACATATCAACTAAGTTCCTTATTTAATCACTTACCTCATCTTCCTCTTTTCTTCCCATAACCCACCCCCTGACTTTGTCCCTCCTTGGGGCATGTTTTAGGTTTTCTGCTTACATCTGCATGCCCCGAGTTGCAACTTTTGATCCCAAATACATGTGCCTTCTTGTCTTTTTGATAGTCTCCTGAATTTTTAGGTTAACAGGATGGAAAAAAAGGAAATCCTACCTCAATCTGCCAGATTACTGAAGGGTTCCCAAGGGCTCGTCTGAAGGTGACTCCTGAAGAGCACGGAGAGAGAGAGAGAGCCCGGGCAGGAACTGGCAGACACTTTGGAGCAGTGCTGTCCAATATGTAAACCGTATGTTCAATTTAAATGCTCTAGTAGCCACATCAAAAACATAAAAAGGTAAAATTCATTTGAATAAAAAAGTAAAAATAAGCTACATATCATCTATTTAAAATTATATCCACTGTGGGATTGCTCTCCCCCAAACAGTCAGATGGACTTTTTCCAAGATGTCCAGAGCTTTGTCCAATTCTTGTCTCCTCCGTCTATGGAGTTAACGCTTAAGTGAGTTCCTGTGGGGCTTCAGAGAAGCTGTTGTCATTACCTGAAATAGTAAGGATTACTTAGATATTGGGTCGTCTCCATCGTTTTTTTTTAAATCTGGGAAACCTATCTTAAGGCAGGGCAAATATCTAGATGTAAGGTTTGTCATATGAAGTCCTCCCCTATTTGAAAACTGACCTCTCTCCTTGACACCCCATATCCCTCTCCCACTCCTTAACCTAGGGTTTCAGACCTCCATCTGCACCATTCACCTGAGAATTGATAGCCATTAAAACTCTCCATAAGTATGTCATTGCATTTGGCCTTCTCTCCTCCTAATCTTCCTGATGTTCATTTATGTGTTCTATCAAGACAAATCTTAGAGGGATGGGAGCATTTTTCCCTGTGGCTTGATACCACTATATCTAAAAGATTATAATTTCAGCATCGGATTAATGTAAAATTATTAGTGAATGATAGTACATTTTTCTATCTGTCTTCAAATTCTAGTGTTTATTTTATAGCTAATAGCACCTTAATTCAGATGCTAAATTTTTATTGACTCGATTTGTATTTAGAATACATAAAACTTCCCAGATGCACATACCCATGTTGTTTCAACCAGACATAAAATTTCCCCAAACTCAATTGTATATCAATTGATTTTTAAACCAAAAAAATTGCTTGTGACCCAGATTCAGTATCCATTTAATTTTTACCCCCTGACCCCAGTTTATTTATTTATTCATTTCAAAAGAATGAAGCCAAGTAGGCAGGCAGGCAGGAAGGAGAGGAGGACGAAGTATTTTATTTTAATTTAGTTGTTCACACTGATTGTTTCCCTCTGGACCCGGGGACTCGAATCCAGGGGTATGAATCTTGCTCCTTCGGAGGCAATTGACCTAACCACTGCTCCACCAGAACCCCCCCCCACCCTCCGCCCACCACTATTTTATTGAGATATAATTCACAGTTAACATTGATAAGTTAAGTGTGTTGATTTGATACAATTTCACATGTTGCAAAGTGTTCCCTACCATAGTATTAGCTAATACCGTCATACCATCACAAAATTATCATTGCTTTTTTTGTGGTGAGAGCATTTAAGATTGACTCTGAGCAACTTTCAAGTTTAAATATAGTATTTTAATGCTGATTAACGATAATCACCATGGTGTACATCAGAGTCCCCGAATTTAGTCCTGTTATAACCGAAGTTTAACAACTTTGACCACCATCTCCCTGTTACCTCCTTCAATAGAAATTTTAAAATTTAAATTAGCTAAAGTTAGATAACATTAAAAATTTAGTTCTTCAGCCACACTAGTCCCATTTCAAGTGCTCCATAGTCACCTATGGCTGTGGCTATTGGATGGACAAGAAAGTTTTAGAGAGATTAAGAGCTGCCCCATCACCCACTGACTATACCTCCTGGCCTGGCCATGGGTTGGACAGACTGGTTGGTCTGAGCCAGTGCCCCCATTCTGAAGTTGGCCAGTCTAATCAGGATGGTTCTCTTGTGAGTCCAGCCTTCTGTGTCATAGGCCTGGGTTAGACCAGGTCACAGTCCCAGGGTGGGAGGGGAATATGTTATCTGTTGCTGCTCAGAGCTGGGAACCTCAAAAAGCAACTTGACACCTTCCCTGGCTGTGTAACTCCTTGCTGAATGGACCTGAGGGAACCATCTTGGTTTTCCCATGTGGAATACTTCAAGTCATTATAAAAGAGCCTTTCCATTTGAAAAATTCCATAGCCTAGAACCTTCCATTGCATAGAAATGGAAGGTTGACAGTTTTCCTAGAGACTTTAAGCTACTCCTTAAATGAGAATGTATTTAAAAATCAAATGCTGTGAGGCATGTCCATTGAATTGCTCCTTCCCTGTAAGTTCTTATTAGTAAAGGAAGCATTATTACTTCAATTATACCAGAATACAGCAGCTTCTTGAAGAAATGTCATTTAGGTCAATCATTTTTTGGTTGATAAGAAAGGAAATCCCAGGCTACATGGAACAAAACTATCTGCTAGTGTTACGCTGCTTTGTTTAAAGTCACAGCTTCCAATCACTTATTTAAGACTCTAAGAGAGGACTTACTGTGTCCAACGATGGCTTTCGCAATTGCGAAGGTGAGGGGAAGTCAGAGGATTTTTATGGTTAAAGATAGTTTGCATTTCTGTACATTATAATTAGAGAAAAAGGAAGTCAATTGCTACGCAAATTAGCAAGGTCCTATGGTCTTAATCTCTTCTAATTTCTTTCAGAAATTACTATTAACAGGGAGGAATCTCCTTTTTAAAATATATATGAAACAAGTCACATGTGTGCCCAAAAAAGACTTGTGAAGACTCTCTAAAGAGGCTATTTGGAAACCATTCTTCAGGGTTTTACATTTGGTGGAGGATCTTAAAGTCATAATCTGCATACTTTTTGCTTAATAAGGATTTTCATAATCATATACATTTATAATGAATACATCATCAAATATTTATATCACAATTAATATGAAAACATATGCAAATATATGCATTATTTTTTTTTTGGGGGGGGGGTGGAAATCCAACCCTGTAACTATTGCCACAAGGTGGCACTAATATCTAATGAACACTTCAGCCTGTGCTCCTGCCTGCAGAGGGCTGAGGGGTGATTTACTGTAGATCTGCAGAAGACCCAGGGCAAAAAAAAAAAAAAAAAAAAAAAAAAAAAAAAAAAAAAAAAAAAAAAAAAAAAAAGAGCAGATAAATTAAGCTGAAGATTGTCAAGAGATGAACATGTCCCTTTTGTCTGAAGGATAATTCCCCTCTCTCACAGATGTGGCTGTGAGACAATGAATCTATATAGTAATAAACGTAATGATTAAAATGATTTGTTCTTATGGATGAATACATTTTATCTCTATCTTTCAGTGTGAGTACATATTAAAGGGTGAGGGGAGCTGGGGAGCAGTTTTTTGGTATAGCCCTTAGTCGGGAAAAGTTTCTTCTGTCAGTGACCCTGTCTTTGAAGTAGCCAGTCTCCACGAAAGCCAGTCCAAGTATCCTGGACCAAAACAACAAAACAAAGCCATGAAAAGAAATTTTGCAGAACACAGATTTTCCTATTTGTTTACTTTGGCATATTTGCCAGCTGAATATTTTTAGACGGTAGTGGGATGTTGGGATTCAAGCTTGGAACACTTCATGCAAAATGTCTGAGAGTCAGGAAATGAGTGCATTGAGTTCCCCTTCCTGATTCTTTGAATATCAATGTTTTTAAAAGAATACATGGTACAGACCTTTTGTTGTTTGCTATTTTCTTAATATCTAAAGCTTCAGGACATAGTCACAATTCTCAAGCTATATTAAGAGCAAGGAATGTAAGGTTAACAATACAGCTGTAAAAGCTTTTGACTAAAAGAAAAAAATTCAGATAAGGCTTTTTCTAACTGGCTAACTAAAAAAAAAAGCTCCCAGATTAGAGTCCTAGATCAACGATCCAAAAATCTTACTTTCTTCCCACTATGGAAAAATTAACTACTTGTTGACAGTTCAGTTCCTAAGATCAGAAAAACAAAAACTGAAACAACAAACAAGGCACAGAATAGTGGAGCCTATCCTGTGTGAGGGACAGATTTCTGGTCTTTGAAAGACATGCTCCCTAGAGGCCTGCGTTCCTGAGCATTAAGGTTAATTCTTCACAGTCATTGACTAGCCAGGCATTGTGCTAGGTCTTCAAACGCTGAGGTAAAACAAAATGGTGGCCTTTCCACTGCATCCAGCCTTAAGAGAGGAAAGAAGAACTGAGACAGCAAGTCCTCACCATGTGGTGAGGCTCTTCTTGGCTAAAATAACAATAAGCCTCCCACTGTCTCAACAATGGGTCTCACCCAACCTGTGAAGTTGGGCCTTGAACCCTTCAGAATGGACCCCAACCTGAGTTTCAACTTTCTCCAGCGAGCACCACCACATTAAGCTATTCCGGCTCCTAGAGATGGTCCTTTTCTTTCCATCTTGTTTGGTACAGCGGCTCCACCTTCCTGGGAGGCCCTCCCTGACCTCTTCTGTCCATGAAATCAGTTTATGTAGGACCCAGGGATAGATGAATTGTCTTCATGTGTCGCAGGAGACGAGAGAGCTACCACCCCACAAGACACAGCAGTTTGCTGTGTCCCCACCTGCAAATTCGTCACCCCGTAACCTTTTCATCTGTCTAGTGGGGTGTGGGGTGGCCGGGTTTTATTGCATCATCTACCTCGAACAGTTTTCGGCTTGTAGACCAGGATCCAAATTACTCAAGCAAATCAGGCCCCGGGCTGCTGTTTTCTGTCTGGTAACTTCCACCAAGTGGATGTGAAGTTCGGCCATTGACCTCAGCCTTCCCTTTTCACTGTCCCTCCTTCCCCAGATCTTCACCTAGAGACCCAGGCTTGAGACCGGGAGGTGGGGAAGCAGTGAGACCTGGAAGAGCCAAAGTCTGGCTGGCTTCTCTTGTCCTGGGTCCAAACCTAGGGTGGCCCTAGGGCGGTCCCGGCTGGGGGAACGGGGGCCAGCGGACTAGACCAGGGAGAAGCTGCTGCTAAAAGAAAAGGAATAAACCTTGCTTGGAGAGAGATTTCATTGGAAGAGATCTCACTGGGAGGGGGGCAAGCGGGAGGGAGGGAGAGGGCGACTGTGTGCGCACGTGTGTGTGTGTGTGTGTGTGTGTGTGTGTGTGTGTGTGTGTGTTTAAAAACAAAACCAAATTAAAGGTTGGCCCGACCACCCGCTGGGAGTTTGCGAGGAACCTGGGCAATTTTGAGTGCTAGGGAGTCACCAACTCCCCAGAGTGCCGCCTCTCTTAGAGCAGCTCTCCCAGGGCACGCGGGATCCAGGCAGCCAGTTCCCGGGCCCGGCCTCAAGCGCAGAAGCTGCGGCGAAGGAGGGAAGGCCGGGGCCGCCACATCCCCGCAGCGCCCGCCGCGGCGCAGACTCCCCAGTCGCCGCCTCTCCCAGCCCGGAGGCCGGAGCCGTCAATCAACTTCGTCTGGCCCCGCCCCTGGGCTGCAGCTGATGGCCAATCAGCGTCAAGCTCCGCAGCGATGAGCTCAGTCGGCTCGCTTCCCATTGGGCGGCTATATTAAGAAAGTGGCCCAACTCTTTAAATAGCGGGCGCTAGGGCCGCAGCCTGCATCTGCCACCGCAGTCTGGCTGTCGTTCTTCTCTCTGGTCCCTTCGGCGAGCCCTAGCGAGACCGCGGACGCAGCTAGGCCGGGTCCGCGGCTCGAGCCACCGTCTGAGCACAAAGGCACCGACGCTGGGCCCGGGGCGAGAGGAGCGGCCACCGCGCGGTAGCTGCGTGAGACCCTCGGAGCGCCCTATGCCCCCGCGCCCCCACCGCCCCCGCCGCGGCAGTCCGAGCGCCACGACAGAGCGCGCCACCGCTGGTCCCGGGCGCAGCTAGCGACCCTTGCCCCCAGCGCGCGGCCCGCCGTGAGCAGTGAGCGGCGAGAGGGACGGCGGCGCGGCGTTCGCGGGCCCCCTCCTGCTGCCCGGGCCCGGCGCGCTCATGGCGGCCATCCGCAAGAAGCTGGTGGTGGTGGGCGACGGCGCGTGCGGCAAGACGTGCCTGCTGATCGTGTTCAGCAAGGACGAGTTCCCCGAGGTGTACGTGCCCACGGTCTTTGAGAACTATGTGGCCGACATCGAGGTGGACGGCAAGCAGGTGGAGCTGGCGCTGTGGGACACGGCGGGCCAGGAGGACTACGACCGCCTGCGGCCTCTCTCCTACCCCGACACCGACGTGATCCTCATGTGCTTCTCAGTGGACAGTCCGGATTCGCTGGAGAACATCCCCGAGAAGTGGGTGCCCGAGGTGAAGCACTTCTGCCCCAACGTGCCCATCATCCTGGTGGCCAACAAGAAGGACCTGCGCAGCGACGAGCACGTCCGCACGGAGCTGGCCCGGATGAAGCAGGAACCCGTGCGCACGGATGACGGCCGCGCCATGGCCGTGCGCATCCAAGCCTACGACTACCTCGAGTGCTCAGCCAAGACCAAGGAGGGCGTGCGCGAGGTCTTCGAGACGGCCACGCGCGCCGCGCTGCAGAAGCGGTACGGCTCCCAGAACGGCTGCATCAACTGCTGCAAGGTGCTATGAGGGCTCCCCCCTCGGCCCGCCCCCCAGAGCCCGGAGAAGGGGAGACTCGCGCCCCCCAAGGGCCCCACCGGACTGCCGGGCGTCTGCCTTCCGACCTGGCTACCGTGGCCGGGCCGCTCTGCTCCGGTTCTGGAACTGGGGGGATCGGCGTGGGAGGCACCAGGCTCCCTCTCCCAGTGTCTCTGCGTCCGGCTGTGCTGCACAGGCCCGGGCGCCCGCTGAGTGCCAAGGGTCCCCTGCGCACCCTTTTCCGAAGAGCCAGACCTCTTCAGAGCGTGTGGCTGTGTGTCTGTTGGACTCCCCACCCCCACCCGCCCCGTTTTCACCCCACCCCCGCCTCTGGTCCCCGGAGACGAGCTTGGCGCTGGGTGCGGCCGCGCCCCATCAGATGTTCTCCCGTAACCAGCCAGCGCCTACTAGCCCTTGTCTGTAGCATATACCATGGGAACTGCGGGAGGGGCGGGCTGGGGGGGCTGGGCTGTTCTATAAATATAAATATAATTTTATTTTCGGAGGCAGGATGGTGTTATTTAATGATGGTGGTGGGTGGAGTGACAAGGCGCTAGAACAGCTCGGGCCCAGCCTGGGTCAGGCGCCCATGCAAGCAGAAACAGGACTTGGTCATCTTTCCAAACCCCCAGGGGAAGACCTTTGCAACTGACTTGGGGCTGAGAGGACACAGCTTCCAGATTCGGGTCTCCTGAGGGCCAGCCCCCAGCGAAACCCTCACCAGTCATGGCAGGAGGAGGGAATGTGTGCTGTGGGTGGTATTTTTTTGCCATAAGCGAACTCTGTGCCTGTCCTACAAGTGAAAATGGTTCAGTCCAAGAAACTGATGTTATATGATTTATTTAAAGGCTAAAACGAGTTTTGGAAAGAATTATTTGCACAGTTGTTTCATTGTTTGACACAATGCACTTGTCATTTGCAGCAGACAGTAGCATTCTGACCACACTTGTGCGCCGTAACCTCATGGACTTCTGATGTTGATATATATATATTTTTTTTTAATGATTATGGTTTAAAAAAAAAAAAAAACCAGGAAGGAGAAAGAAACCACTAATTTTTGTTTTGTGTTCTTGAAAAAAAGTGGCAACACTGTTTCGCTGTTTTATTTGTGCAGGCATGTGCACTATTTTGATAAAGGGCAGTAACAAGTATTAGGGTCTATTTAAACACCCCCCCCTTTTTTTTTCACAAGGCACCCTCTAAAGCTATGTGAAATTTTCTCTGCCTCTTTGTACAGAGAATGAACCCACCCTAGTCTCTCCCTTCTCCCCCTCCCTGCCCCACCCAGTGGTACTTCTGCTAAATTGTCTTGTTTTTTCATTTTTTAAATAAACTGACAAATGGCAAAGTGGTGAGCTTCTGATGTTTACATAAAAGTTCTATAAGCTGTGTACACAGTTTTTTATGTAAAATATTAAAAGATGATGATGATGTTTATAAAATGGCTCCTGTGGTTTAATAGTATGTAAAACAATATCCTTATGAATTTGGGGCAAGGGGAGGACTCTGCTAGCTGACATTCTATTTTGCCTCCAACTCCATGTCCCTCAGAGTGTTTGTACTAAACGAGGATGGAGTCCCTTTGGGGATACTTGGGGGTTGGGTGGTCATGGGTGACCAGCCCCAGAGGAAGATGAATGGGTTACTCAGGCATGCCAAAACCTCTGACCTAATGTTCACTGTCTTAAAAACACTTGTGTATGAAATCTACTAGGAGGACTTTGCTGGTGGAAACTTGGAAAGTTACCATTTTAAATGTAGATAACTGTTCTGGTGGGGCAAGGGGCATGAATCACTGGTGAGGCTCTCTGTCTAGAAAGCTGGTTACTGGGCTCCCTTCAGATGCTCAAAGGGTTGGACAGAGCTGCATGAGATTGGGGCTTGTTATCTTTGGGGTGGAGCTCTTGGGTGGAAGGGTGGGGGGTAAACCAGAAGCAGCTTCTTCTATCATTTTCATTGAAATGTGTGTCTGTGGAACCTGTGGAACCCAGGATGCTTTCTTCTAAGTACTGAGGTTGGGCACATTATGGACAGAACACTGGATATTTTGAGGGGGTGTTATTCAAAGTTGGAATAGTTATACCTTGAGATTTAATTATGATGAGCTCCAGTTCAGATGCTTAGCCTGTTGCAAAGGGGTCTCAGAACCAGACAGGCAGATTTGTACTTGGAGATCACATTGAAATCCCGCTCCAGGCCTGAAGACTCAAACCTGCCAGTGCTCATCAGCTTCCAGGGAAGGTGGCCGACAGTGACAAAGTCCCCAACTACCTAAGTGTGGTCTGTGTCTTTGGAGTCTGTACTTTCTGGGTTTTTAGTACTCACTTACTCCCCTGTCATCCGCTCCCCCATGCTCCCAGGGCAGAGACCAAAAAGGTCCCTTTTGATGTCCATTGCTTTAAAGCTTGAGACTTCTGTTTCCTTGTCTTTTCCCAGATGCCTGAGAATTTTTGTTCAATAGGAACCTTCGATGGTGACCTTTCACCCACTTAAACGCTGGTAACAGGGCCTCCTGCTCAGCCTGGGTCCTTCGCCAACAGAGGGGAATTGTTTGAGCCTCTCCAGACGCAGAGCAGAGCCAGAGTGGGTCCACCCAGGCTGGCTTCTTTGCTCAGCGACTACCTCCTCACATCCTCAGTCCCTCTAACCACTTGCCTCCAGACCCAGGGCTAACTTTTTCTTCTATTTTAAGGACAAAACCTCCTGTTGAAAAATGAAATGTTGATTTGCTGGTTTTACAGCTAGCAAATCTTTGGTGCCAGGGAGTACAGAACTCTGGAGAAGAGCTCAGACTTGGGCTGCATGCCCAGTTCTCAGCTTTGCAACCAGCCAGGAACCTGGAGACACCCGGCAGCCTGAAAGGGCCTTTTCTGGGTTTCTTGTCTGCACAAATCTTCCTGGTTTCTTAGCTATCTTAGCTATTGTATGTATATATATATATATATATATATATACACATATTTTTTTCTTCTTTTTTTTTGGTGGTGGGGCGGGGTTGTAGAAAACAGCCATATCACACGTGGCGGCCCGAGTTATACTTGTCTTAAAATGCAGAGCATTTACTAATGCTGCTGGAATACATACCTCTTGCTGCATTAGGGTCCAACTGGAAAACATAAAGATGAATTGCCGTAGGCTGGAAAATCAATTAGGAAAGAGGTAAAACATCTGGTGTTACTCTTAGGATATGAAAATTCATTTCGCACATTTAAAATAAATGTGTTGAGTTCATTTAATTGCCTGTTGAACGGTTTTGTGGAGAATTGTGGGGTGTTTCTCTGATCCTGGGCATTTTTATGGCACGCGGCATTGGCTTGGGTTTGTGTTTAACCTTCACTTTAAGTCAGTCTGGATTGTATTTCGTAGGTCCTTTTCACATGTGTTTCAGTAGACTTAGAATGGTGGGTTTCAAACTTCAGGGGGTATGAGCCTCACATGGAGGGCTGGTTAAGACACAGACACTGGGTGAGTGTTAAAATTCAGAAAGTGCAGACTCCAAAACACAACTCCAGAGTGTCTGGTGCAGTAGGTCTGGGCTGGGATCTGAGCATCTGGATTTCTGATAAGATCATGCATAGACAGTGCGGATGCTGTTGGCCCCTTGAGAACTACTGGTTTAGAATGAGGTGGCATCCCTGTCAACGCATAGAGGAAGGAGGGTTCCAGAAGGAAAGCAGATCAAATTCCTCATTCCTGCAGTCCTTACTTCCTTATCCCAGGGGTACCGAGGTTCAGAAGGCTTCCCTTCTAGGATGAGCCATCCATAACCCCTCTCTTCATGTTCTTGTGCAAAAAGGGGTTTAATTTCTGAATTCAGAATGCAACAGCTGTCCATAATCCACTCAGCTTCGGGGTCACCCTGTCAGTGCTGCAAGATGAGATTTCACAAGGAAATAGGCCACAGCCCTTGCCCCGGTGGCCAGGCACTTGGGGAATGCATTCACTCAGCTCTCGAACCCAGCGTCCTCAAATGGAGGCATTAGGCCCAAGGCAGGACAGGAGCCAGGCGACATTAGGGAAGGCTTCATGAAGGAGAAGACATCTGAGCTTGAGTCTCAAAGCAGGAGTGGGTGATATGCAGAGAGAAGACACGGCTTCTTTATCCAGCCAGCCCTCCGTATCCCCTGGCTCTGCATCTGAGGATTCAGTCAGCCATGGATGCAAACTTCTCACTAGGTAGTTAGGTCTCTGTTGTTGCATTTGAACAAAATATGTATGGACTTCCCTTCTTACTAGTATTCCCTAAACAATGCAGCATAGCAACTATTTACATAGCATTTACATTGTATTTGGTATTAGAAGTAACCTAGAGATGACTTGAAATATAGGGGAGGATGTGTACTGACTATACGCAAATGCCACACCATTTTCTATATTAGAGCTACACCCCCATTGGCTGCTGAGGGACTATTACTGTGGGGCCTGGCCTCTGGGAAATACAGCTCGTCGGGTGAGAACTGTCTTCCACTCATAGCCCCCTGGCATATATTTCTTCAGTCAAGAAAAGTGATATTACCCAGCCAAGTCAAACACAGCCTCTCCCTTCCCTCCCTGTTCACACACAGGCCAAGAGCGAGGCTGGTGATGATGACCCCATTGTCTTCTCTGCGCCTCCTGGGCATGCCAGGGAAGACAAGGGCTAGCTTTGTGATAGCTGTCTCCTGGAAACAGGCATCCTGCGACCACAAAGGGACCTTATATCCAGCCTGTTGGGGTGATCGCCTCACTCACTTGGTCTGTCTTCAGGCTAGAGGGAGAACCAAGCACATGCACTATTCCCCCAACTCCAGCAGCCTCTTTCCTGGTCTGCGAGGCAAGAGTGCGATCCCCAATTCATTTCTTCCTTATCATTCTTTTCATCAAAAAATATTTATTGTTGACTAAAGGCCTCTTGCCGAGCTCTATGCTAGCAGTTGGGACAGTAGACAGACAGGCACGGCCCTTCCCTCAGAGAGCTTTTAGTTTAGAGTGTGTCTAAACAAGTCATAATAATGAAAATGACCATAGTTAGTGTTTATTGACATCACTATTCTAAGCCCTTTATCGGTATTATTTTATTTAATCTGTATTTGCTCTCTATTATTGTATAACAAGGTATCCCAACACTTAGTGACTTAGAATGACATTTATTATCTCTCTGTGAATGTGAGTCAGAAATTCAGGTACGGCTTCGCTGAATTGTCTGCTTCAGAGTCTTGCTTAATTGTAGAACTGGGCCTGGATTTATCTCAAACTCTATGCTGTTCAGCCCGCTCCAGTGGTTGCTGGCAGGATCTGGTTCGTCAGTGGCCGAGGCCACCTTCTGCTTCACTTACCACATCTCCACAGGACAGTCATAATGTGGACAAGAGAGAAGCTAAAGTCATCTCTAACCAAACCTCGGGAGTGAGGTTTGGTTACTGCTTTCGCTGTATTCCCTTTATTAGAAGCAAGTAACTGGTCCGTGGGTGGGTGGGCAAACTGGAGGCTGGAGCCATCTTAGAAGTGGCTACCGCAAACCTCAGGACAACTCTGGGGAGGGACTGCTCCCCTAACTTACTCATGAGGAACCTGAGCCATAAAATGGTTAAATAATTTAGTTCATGGTCACAAAACTCAGATGGACTTGAACCTACTATATATTTGGTGGGATAATGATTTGAGAAATATCACCCTGACTGAACCTTAATAAACACTAGCATGGAGCATGGATTGGCGGGTGGGAGGGCATGGCTGGTGTAGGGAGAGAGAGGAACACGGGATGAGAAGGAGGTGGAAGGACATTCAGAAGGTAGAAGGTGTGGGAATCTGACCCCAGGATTCTGATCTGGGTGGCATTGAGGCTGCTTATGATAACATTATTTAAGATAAGAAAAAGCAGAAAATGAACGTGTTTGGAGGGAGGGAGCCAGACAGTTTGGTTTCAGTTTGAGTGTTGAGTTTGGTTTTATTTTATTTATTTTTAATTTTCGAAACACTTCGCACAACGTTTTATCAGTCTTCCAAAAAGCAATTACTATTTCCAGGTGCGGTTAATAAACAAAACAGCCATATCTTGATTTTTACCAACATGAAAATGCTAATTTCCTTTCAGTCACTTCCTGGATCAGGGGACTTTAGAATCTATCCAGTTCTGGACACACAAACTCTGTCATAACTGTACCACAAATTGCACTTTATCTGCCCCTATGTTAACATAGATCCAACTGTCATGGACTTAGTAAAAATAAAATACTCTTTACTTTCTGTTTTAGCTGAGACTTGAACTCATTTACAAAAGACCTGTGGTCGCTCCATCTCTCATGCCTTTTATAACTTGCTATTCAGTTTGCCGCCAGTTGTTTGTTCTCTTTTTGCTTTTTCCTCCAATCTGAATGATTCTTATAATCCTTAAATGTTCCTCAATTTCCATTCATTGTATGCCCCCATGCTTGTCTGTGATCTATCCAATAAGTAGAGCTACATGTAAACTGATTTATTGCAAAAACCAAACTTCAGCAGATTATTTATATATATTTACTGAGTTTGAGATTCCATTGAAAGTGATCACTATCCTCCTTATCCTTTGTCACCTTCCTTCCCTTAGCACAACTTGTGTCCTTCCTGTCCCAAGTGAGGCGATTGTGTCTTATTCAGGTGGCAAGGAAATGCCACAGTCTATCTGGATGAGAGAAGGCACCCCTGCAGGTAGGGAGACAGTCAACAGATCAGCCTTTGGAAGCAGTAAGTCCTGGGATAGGACTTGGACAGTGGACGACAGGGAAAGTTGCTCTTGCTGGTGTAAGGTCTCACTGCATGGTGAAGGGGTACGGGGGAGAGGAGGCTTCTGCTCTGAGTGGGTGGCCAGTGGGCACTGGAGAAACCATAGCCAATGGCCAAGGGTAAGTTTCAACCAGATACGTAATTCCCTTCTAGTCGCTTTGAACCTTCAGGACAGTTTGGTTAAATGTTCAAGCCTGGCTTTAGCTCTGCTGTGGAGATTAAGAGAAGGATGTTAATCCGTGTCAAGGGTCTCCAGCATGTGCGCTGCAGCTGAGATCAGGACAAGAGTCCCAGGATAAAGGCATGTGGGGAAGGAGCATCGGTAACGTTCTTACTACTTCCTCACAGCCGGGCACCTGCTTGGCTTACCTGGCATATAGCTGGATGAATGGATGGGTCAGCTGAGACAAGAGGAGCCATCAGGGTACGGGTGGCCACTGATGCCTTAGAGAGGACGAGATGGCACAAGAAGAGCTGGAGGAGTCTGTAAGCTAGACCATAAGCTCCACGAGGAGCCAGGTGACCGTGTCTGCTCAGTCACTGCTGTGTCCCTAATGCCCACATGCGTGGCACATGCCAGGACTTCACTAAGTAGTAAAAGAGTGAACCAAAGAATTAAAGAAACGGCAGGACTCTGGGGGCAGCAACTTCTAAGAGACCCAAGGAAGTGAGTTCAAGAATGACTGGGCTAATTTTCTTTTATTTGTTTACGGGCATGTATCTGTCCCACATTTTCTTCATGCAGCCGCCTGTCACTGGACATTAAGTTGTTTTTGTATCTTGGCAACAGCCAGTCTTTACAATAGTAAATAATGCTGTCATGAACATGGGCGTGCAGGCATTTTTGTATTTGTATTTTCATAGTTTTCAGATAAATACCCAGAAGTGGAATAACTAGATCATATCATGTTTCTATTTTTAATGTTCTGAGGAATCTGCATGACGTTTTCCACCGTGGCTGCACCAAGTCACCCCACCAAGAGTGCACGAGAGTTCCCTCGCTCACGGCTCGGGTCTGTTTGGTGATAGCTATTCTAGGAGGTGGGAGGTGGACTCATCCTCAGGGACAGACCTTGAGGGCATCATGACAAGTGAAAGTCAGACAGAGAATGACAAGTACTGTATTATTTCTCTCATGCAGGGAAGATAAAGAAACAAAGCAAATAAGTCAAATGAAACAAAAGCAAGCTCTTCGATGCAGGGAACAGACTGATGGTTATGGGGTGAAATAAGCAAAAGGGGTCAAGTCTACAGGGGTGGGCGGAAACCAGATTTTGATGGTCAGCGTGGTGAAGGGTATACAGATGTTGAATTATAATATGTGTCATAAACCAACTTTACTTTGATTAAAAACAAACGAAAAACCCAAAATGACATCTACCCAGGATGGAGGGTCCAGCAGTTCCCAACTACTGGGAAAGAACAGAACAGGTATCGTTGTTGGGCTAGGGGTCTGTGCCAAGCAGCGTTGACAGGGGACCAGGTGTTTTTTCACTGTGGAGGTGGAGTCCTGGGAAGAAGAGAGGAGAGAGAAGGGGAGGGGTGGGGAGGGGACGGAAGGGAAGGGAGCAGGAGCCGATTGCTTTAAGAACAGGCTTTGCTCACTGACAATAGCAGTTGAGAGGAGTCCTTCTTATACCCCCACCCGAAGAGAGACAGCAGGCCACCCTCCAGGACCAGTGGGAGGCAGTCTGTGCTGGCAGCCTGGCTCCTGTTTTTCCTTTTGGGAATCACGACCTGAAAGTGCACTTCTAAGGCTATGGGGCCAGGCTGTGAGCTTGATGACTCCCCGTGCCCTGTGTTCTCTGCTTGCCATTTTGGAATCATTTTTCAGTCCTGAAAAGGGAGGAAACACATGTTACTAGAAACAAGTTTACTCATCACCGTGTTAATGATTGATTTTGTTTGATTCCAGAACTTGTTTGACCTTTACATAAGCAACTGAAACCTTCTGGAGGCACCTAAAAGGAATGCAGGAATGCATTTGCTATTTAATGGGTCGAAAAATGAGACTCTGACAGAATAAAAAGTATTATTTATATGAGTGCTAAAAAAATCTCTTGTAAAACACACACTCTTCAATAATGACCAAATATGGGAAAGCGTGGTATCTCGTCACATAACCAGGCTGAGTCTGTAAATAGGAAGACCCATGCATCTGTCCCCCTTCCTCCAGGTTGAACAGCTTTGTGGCTGTTCATTTTCCAAGGAATCTAAAATCGCAAGCCACACGGGGACGCAGAATAAAGGCTAACACCGACAGAAATTAGCCAGCCTGCGTTCTCTGAAGGTGACGGTTCTCTGAAGGTGTGTTGAGCTGAGCCTATGGAGAATGTTCCAAGGTTTTGCTTTGTGGGTAGTGGTAGAAAGAATGGACTATATATTGGCTATCTGCCACATCTGAAAGAACACATAAAGATGAAATGTAGCGAAGGCATGAACAAGTCAAAGGGAAAGGGTGCTAATTGGACTTAGAAAGCCAGATAAGCTCTGACCTTCCACGACATAGCAACCAAGTGGTGTGGATGGAGGTTAAAGAGTTAACAGTCTCAGGACACTGAGGTTCAGTGCTGCCTGAATTAGCCAGTGAGCAGCCAGCTGTGAAGTCAGCAGCCTGAAAAGATTCAGCATCATAAATCCACACCCACCTCATCTTACAAGTCACAGACAGAGAGAACTGCTAGAGCCCCTGCCCATGGAATCGGAGCCCCTGATCCCAAGAGATGGTCTTAGAAGAGGTATCGATTTAGCAACGTATTCCTGCTTCTCCTATACACAGACTCCACCTGGTCACAGAAGTTCATAAATCCATAGACAGCACATTTCCCTACTGCTTATCTTTCATGCAAGGAAATAACCCAAGGCCCACAGTTGACACAGACTTTGTTGTGGAAAGTAAACTTCCATGCTGATACTGAAAATGTATAGAAACAGCAGATCGCGTGCAATTTATCAGATTTCTCTCTCTGGAATTTGTGACCCTGGGTTCGAATCCTAAGACCTGACCCTGGATCAAGCTCTTCCATTAAATTTTTCACCATAGTGTTTATTTCAGCTGATACCAACAGCCAATGGGAATTCGGAACCCATCATGAGTGGGGTGCAGAGGGGAACCCAGAACTGGCATCCGCTGAACCCAGGAACTTCGGGTGTGGGTAACCCTCTCATTCACAGGTGGGTGTTCCAAGATATTGCAACTCCTGGGGTTTACTGAGAACACCAAGGAAGAGGGGTAGAAGGGATGCAGTGCTGTCTGTGTCTCCTCTGTCACAGAGCCTGTTCCTCTCTCTGCTCTTCCTCCAGCAGCAGGGCAGTTTAGTGGGACAAGGCAGAAGCCCCCTCTACTATCCCTACCTGTACATTCCTGGGCAGGTACCTTTCCTCTCTTTTGCTCCAAGTTCCTTAGTTGTAGAATGGAAATAATTTTGAAGATTAAGCAAGATCAAACCAAGCACTTGGCACAGAGCCCAGTTCATTCTAAGTCCTCAAAAAATCTTGATTACCTTCCCTCTAGTGGATTCATCTTAAGCACAGAGCAGAGGTAGGTACGTTTTGCTGAATACATGAGTGTTTCATAATAACAGCTCTTCTGTTTATCCAGAACTTCTTCAACTGTCAGCTCCTCAGTGCATCACACACACTCATTGTTGCCCCCAAGCCGCTCGGCCAGGGCCAGACACATAGTAGGTATGTGCTCGCTAGGCAGGCATCGAATTAAGCAAGTCCCAATTGCATAGGATGGTTGGGCACTCAGGGAAGAAGTGCCCACGATTCAGGTCCTGGAGGAAGCGGTGGCAGAAATGGAGTCTCCTGTGAGTGGAGGGGAAGGCTCCAGGGGCTGGGAAGCCCAGTCTTTCTTCTTAGGAGCAAGGTGCTCACAGGTGGAGCTTAGAGGGGCAAGAGGTAAATCTGTTGACCCATGACTTTGAATAAAGAGTCAGGCGACCAGGTTACAGAGCCAGGGAGAGCTTGCCCAGTTCCACCTTGCTGACAATGCCACAGACAGAAGGCAGTCGCCAACTTCTCCAGCTGGAGAGAATGCCAGGAAAAATGCTGACTGTTCTTAAGTGTTGGAGAAATGTGTGTTAAAACCATCCAGCTGTCATTTCTGTGTGTGCAAGACTCAAGACTCAGCTGCTGCCTTAGAAACCTGAGAAAGCATGACCTGGCCTGTGACACCGCCCTGCCCACTGTGGAACAGGAGAAAAAGACCCGGGGAGACTTGATCACTGTCCACAGCACCTCTGCGGGAAGGAGGCTGGAGCTGTTACTGCAGTTTACCAGACTCACAGCCAGTGAGCTGGTAATCGCATTAGGTGTGGGCAAACTGGTTCTCCTGGCCGGGAAGTTGGAGCAGAGCTTAATTAGACAGCAGGATTAGACTGGAGGAGAGGCTTTTGTTCGGGGTTGGCTCCAGTTTTGTTTTTTACATTCTTGTTAACTACGAAAACAGAAAATTGTGTTGTCGGGGGCAGAAGCCTGGGTAGGGGGTGGGGTAGGATGGAAGTTCTCACTCAGAGCCAGATCCTTCCATGTTCACCCCGCGTTTTAGCTTTTGCACGAAGCTGACCCTGAACATGAGTTCCTGGTAATCCTTGACCTTGACGGGATCTGGGACAGTCTGGGGAGGGCCAGCTGCTGAATGGAGACTTGGCTGTTCCCATCCCACTTTGGCAGATTTTCCCCAAGTGACTGGGAACTAGATGCCCAGAATCCACTCAGCAGTGCCAAGTTCTAAGTTCTGAGGCTTCTGGGCCAAACTTTGGGGGGTCTATGACCTGGGGAGGCTGCTCTCTGGGGCTCAGCTTGTGTGGAAGCACCAAGACTGACTTCTGGCTGCTTCTGACGTGTGCTCTTCAAACCACAGTCCCGTGGGACCCAAGGCCAAGAGAGTTAAGATGCCATTTGAGTTCAGAGAGGCAGGGCTGGCCTTGAATTGCTTCCTGGGGCGTGAACTAGCCCTCAGGTCCCTGTGGTCCTGGAGTTGGAGCCCTAGAGGCTCCACTGGTCGGCTCACCAGGACCAGGTTCCAGCCCCCTGGAGAAAAGTTAGGGGGGCCCCCCCGTCAAGGGCAGACAGGCTGAAGTTCTGCATGATTCAGCTCCTTGTGGGCCCCCTGTGCCCTGGGAATCAGTACGCCTGCCTCCCCACCCCTCAGCAGCTGTGTGACCCGCTTGCATTTGTGTGGGTGTGAGCTGCTGGGGTACAGAGCAGGTGTGGGGTGGCGGGGGAGATGGGCCCAAGGAAGGGCGGGGCTCCTTCCTCTGGGAAGCCTGACCTCCCCTGCCTCTTCTGACACAGTCACTACACCTTCGTGGATAAATCTCTTCTTGGTTCAGTTCACGTTCCTGCTCTGGACCCAGAGATAGTGGGAGAAAGAAGGTGTGAAGGTACAGCCTCTCCTTCCTCTTAAAAGGAAGGTCTGTGCCCCCTAGCCTCCCCCTGTATCTCTCATCTTGCCCTGGATTCACCTGTCTTCCCCAGCAAAGCAGGCTGCTGAGTCTCAGGACCACGCTTGGGAAGTCACCCGAAGGTGCCCGACCATCCCACACATCTGCCTGGGCTGCACAGCAGTGGGTGCCAGACCTGTGTGAGAGGCGCTGGGGAGGGACCTGCGAAGCACCCAGCTAATCTCCCCGTTGCTGGGGCAGTGCTCCTTCCACATCTGGGTCTTCCAGGAACTGAATGGGGCAGTGCCGTCCTCATTAGAATCCACCAGCGTTTGTTTCTGGGGAATAAACATGGCATTTAAATGGTCTTTCCATTTCTCTCGGCCAGTGGCTGCTTTTCTGGGCCTCTGGGTCTAGGCAGGTTGTTCTGCAGCCGTTGGAGTCAATGAATCCCTGGGAAGACTTCTTGAGTTCTCAAGGCTGGGTGGGATGGCTTTTCTACCTGCTTTCCAGAACCTGTGCTTATCAGCACTCTTCCGTCATCTGACAAAAGCCACCCTTCAGAGTCCCTGAAGGCCCAGACTGTCCCTGGCTTGCCACCTGGGATATGGAAGGTGTGCTGTGAGAATCTTGTAGTGAATGAGCTGATTGGTCAAATCTGGTTGGGCCTCAAGGGCAGAAGAACCAACAGATGTTCAAGAGGCAGATTTTGGCTCAAAAGAAGGAGAACATGATAGCAATCAGAAGACTCCAAAAGGTCGTGGGTCAAAGGTCATGAACTTCCCATCACTGAACATGATCACGCCATAGCTGGACGACCCCATCCAAAATACAGGGGAGGGAATCCAGGTGTCAGAGAGGTGGAGCTCTCAGGAGGTAAGACCTTCCTCAGGTGCTGGGTGGGGAGGAACAGACCCATCTGTGGGACTAGGGCGGTCAGCCTGGAGCTAGCTAAAGGGATTCCTGGGGAGGTCCCCCTGAAGAGACACGCCTGAGTTTTCTTCCCACTAGATCTTCCAAGCAGAACTCACATGTCATCTGCCTTTCCTAACTTCCTCTGTCTCCCCGTGTGCTCAAAGTTCAAGTTCATTGTTCCTGCTTTTACTACCATGCTCATTCTCTCTAGTAGAGTTGTTAACTAACTTTGGGGTTCCCATCTAAAACGTGTCCTCCTGGCGCATGGGACCATGTCTTAACATGATTTTCATCTCCGGCATCTAGACCTGGGCCTGGCACAAGTGCTGAGTAAACATTTGTCAAGCGCAGACTAAAAGAGGACTTCCCGTGTAAGACAAAGTGCTTATGGCCTTGGGGTGGAGGCAAAAATAACAAATGTTAAAAAGAGTCAAGGAACAATTTAGTGTTGAACCATGTGACTCTCGGAGGACAGAGGCTGATTCAGAAAAGAGCTGGCTCAGAAGCTGCTGACCTGCCAGCACTCTCTGAAAGGTGTGGAAGACAGACGCCAGATGCCTTTTCCTCTGCTAGAATATAAACGCCATGAGGGCACGGTCTTGGCTCATTGCTGGTACCTGACACTAGGTAGGTGCTCAACAAATGTCTGTGAATGCAAGCGCTTTAGTTGGGGGAGTTTCTTTTCTAAAGCAGAGAGAAGTGGTGCTTCTGATGAACTGGTTCTCACACTCAAGGTGAACGCAGGGCTGAAGATTAATACAGAATCAGAAAATCCAGCACACAGGACCGGTTCCATGGGCAGATGACCTGGGCATTTGCAGAGCCCGGCACCTAGGAGGAGACCCCCAAACCTTGGTTTAATGTGATGCTGCTGCCACCTTGAAATTCTCAGTAACGTTTGAACAAGGAACTGGCCTTTCATTGGGTACTGCATCTGCATGGCCTGTCGCTGGTCCGCCAGAAGAGAACTCTGCCTATCTGCGCATGAGCCAGAGGAAGTGAGGAAGACACTTTGGCTCTGGACACACACCTGGAAAACCGACTTACCCTGCAGGCCCTGGGCTCCTGGGTGCTCCTGGGCAGCTGTTCAGCATCTGCCCTTTCCCTCTGGGTCCCCATCTGCAGCTGCTGTTGTTGTGGGCCTCCACCGACCTGAAGTGACCTCAGGGAGTGGTGTAGTAGCCACGGCCAGTGACCTCTCGTTGCTGCCAATGTGCTGTCACTCGCGGGGGGAGGGCTGGATTACTTGTCAAACAGTGTTCCTCAGAGGAACCCCTCACCCCATCTTTTAGGGAATTTGAGGCATTTCCTTGGCTTGTTGGAGGGCATGAAGTGGCACCCCTGGGTACCCTTTGCTGATGCCAGTCACCGTCCAGTTCTTCAGGACTTCTGCCTCAGCTGGGAGCTTGCTGGGGCCTCCCAGCCGAGGGCCCCATCAACACGCCTGAGTCGAAGGGCACTGGAGCCCCTTCTCAGGGTGGGTGATGCTTTTCTCCCTCTGGCTCAAGAACTTTGGTTTGGTAGGCTGGGGTCCTCCTGCAGTGCCCCAACCCTGCTCATTTCTCTAGGGAGATGATGAGTACTTTCATGGCCATAGGGCACTGGGAACCAGTGTCTCCCACGGGGAGCACCTTTCTATCCCAGGGACCTCTGTCCTCTGGGCAGCATGGGCTGGCCACCAAAGGCACAAGTGCTGGCTCCTAAGAGAGACACCTTCCTCCCTCTGCCTCTAGAATACGGATGGTCAGGGAGGCTGAGTTTTGGAAAGGGAAAGCCACGTCTGCTGCCCAGCTCCTGTTATATCACTGCTTCCTCCTGCTCTGGGATGAGCCCAGGAGGGACCTGCAGGGCTCATGGCCTCCTCGGAAGCTGCTCCTATGAGTTTCCAGGTTTGTTCAGGGCATCTCATCAGCGGTCATGTGCATGCACCCTTGCATTGTTCTTCCCTGGACTCTGCTGGCTGAGGTCAGGTCTCACTAACAGCACAGGTGGTGCCAGACTTTTCATGGCAGCCCAGAGCAGCTCATTCCTTTGGCTACTGTTCCTTGGAAACCTAGAACTGAGAATTCAAGTTAACGAATAGAAAATGAAGATTATGAAAGGAGATGTTTACAACTTCAAAGTCAACGTCTTTACTAGAATAAAGATGGATTTTTTGGTAAGATACTGTTGCTTTTAATTTGCATATGTTGCTGGAAGTGGGAGGGACACCAGAGGTCCTTCAGGCCAACCCCCTCTCATTCTGAAGCTGGAAAATTGAGGTCCACAGAGTCTGGGGGTGGGGTGAGGTCTCCCAAGGTCACACAGCTCATCGGAAGCAGAAGTAAGACCCCAGATAACCCCTCCTAGGTCGCCCATCTTTCTTCAACAGAAGGCTCTTATTTTAGTTATTAAGTAAACATAGGTCTGAGGAGCAACTGTTTTCAGTACACTGGCAGCATAACCTCGGTCGTTTATGAGCATTTGCTCTTTCATTTATCAGCCTTTATCACCATCTCTTTGTTGAGTAACTGCTGCGTGCTTACTACAGAAAAGTGTGCATGTGCGTGCCCGACTGGGGGCTCCTCTGTAGTCTCCTCTACAAGAGATCATGGTGCCTTAGCTCCCACAGCTCCAGTCAGGAGACCTGCTCTAAGGGATCCGGCCCAGTGGCTTTGAACGTCAGAGGAGTTAGCAGGCCCAGCGTCCCATTGAGCAGAGCTGCGCTTCTTGGTCTGCTTTACTTCAAGCCCAAGCTGAGGCTGATTCGCTGGACTGGAGCATGTGGTATCACGGATGGTTAGAGACCTCCATGCAAATCATCAGACATGAGTGTCTGTGAAGCCACACGCACACGCACACGCACACTGTGCAGAGACTCTCAGTGCTGGATTATAGGACGAGAAAACTGGGACCCAGAGCAGTCTGACCACTCATACAAATAGCAAGTGGATTCCTTAAACCACAGAACCTATAGATGGTACAGAAACTGAGGAATGGGAAATGACTTCTGAAACGTCACTGCCATGTCGATAAAGCATCAAGGCGGTCTCCGACACCAACATCACAGCAGCCCATGAAGTCACGGCTATTAGGGAGGGTCCCAAGTGACTACTGGAAGTCACGTCAGGCTGTCCCAGATGCCAGTTGCTCCATTTGACAAAGGCCTGAGACGCCCCAGCTGGGGCCGGGGCAGGTGTCGGGCAGGCCTCCTGCACCCCCACTTCCAGCCCAAGGAAGCCGGGGTTGCTGGCATGGTGGCCATGGAGAATCAAGGATGTGTTCAAAGCCTGGGCCCCACCACAAGATGTTCTGGTTTAAGCATGAGATGATTGTTCTTGCTTCAAAGCCCCATGATAAAAGCTGCTCAGGAATGCCCTGCAGGGACAGCAGACTTTGATGCTGGGCTGGCTGGGACCCTCCCACCCTCTCCAAGTAGCTCAGCCCATCCATAGACTCAGAAGCAAAGCCTCAGTGGGAGAGACTGCAGGTCCGTGAGTCCAACTTCTCACTGACGGTACTTTCCAGAGCGTGCTGTCTCTGCTTGCCCTCCTCCAGGGACACCCCTTGCGCTCCTGTAAGAGCAGTTTCTGCATTGGCTGCTCTCTTGTAGGGAAGGCAGTCTTCTTGTAGGGTCTGTCTCAGGGTCCCAGCCCTCCAGTCGGGCGTTCACCCTGCCCGCTTTGGGCCACTTCTGGCTGGTGTTTGAGTCTATTGTCACTGTGCTCCAGTCCTGCCATCTGCAGGTCACTGCTTGGCTATCCTCCTGGATGTGACCGCCAAGCCCTCACCCGCTTTCCCAGGGGACCCCTGAGAACAAGAGACCAGAAGCAACCTCTCTGGCAGCAGGCCGGCCAGAGCAGAGCTCAAGAGCCTGGAGCATTGACTCCACAAAGGACTTGGGATTCCCTCCCCACTGCTTGGGAACTCTGCCATAGGTACCAACCTGAGGGGTTGGCCATCCCGGTCTAGTCCACTCTGTTCCTCTTTGAGTCCCCGCATCTCAACACAGGTGCTTCACTGGAGGCAGAGAATTTTCTAGGCGTTTTGGAAGTAGTCACAAAGCGCAAGCCACTGTGTTGCCTGCCTCCTGTCCTTGATGTCGCAGAGTTGAACTTGGAGAGTTGGGTGCTGGGCCTGCTCAGCACTGTGTTCTGGGCCCGCACCACCTGGGGCTGCTGGTGGCAGGGACTGTGGTCATCTGAGTGGTGGAGCGAGCAGAGATGTGGCTGGACGGGGTCCCCAGCTCGGGGCAAGTCAGACGCAGCCATTAACCAGCAAGCATTCGGCTTGTGTCTGGAGAGGAGGCCAAGGCCGAGGCGGGGCTGGTGACCATTCAACTGGCGGAGCCCTCAAGGACAGTGTGACCCCGAGACCGTGGAGGACTGGGCAGTATTTGTCTGGACTGCTCCCCAATGAGCCCACCCAGCACAGGTCGGCCCTTTCACCCACTCAGCAATTTATTTAACAGAGCAATCCCAGCGAACATAATTTTCCCTGGTCTGCCTCCTGGATGAGCAACCTCCCCGCCACCTCCCAGGTGCCATTTGGATAAGAGTTCCAACCATCTCAAGAATGTGGTCTGATCTACAAAGGACAGGGGAGTCAGGAAAATTCCTGTCGGGCGTAGGAGGCTGAGGTGGTGGCTGGAGGGCCTGTTGGGTGTCTGTGGTGGGTCCTGTTTCTGATGCACAAATGGGGACTATCTTCAAACGGCGAAAGCAGGAAGACACACCTGCTCTGCAGAGGGCGGGGTGGGGCGAGGCAGGTGTGTGCCCGAGACAAATGTCACCCACGTTTGTCTGCAGTACAGGCATGACTTTGTGAGTTAATGCCTGTGCTTGCAGAGTGTATTTGTGGCGTTTATATGCATGTGTGTGTGTGTATATATATATCTATATATCTATATATCTATATATGGCCACATGTGTGTTTATGTGTGTTTATGCACATGTGTGCATTCATGCGTGTATGTGTGTGTTCTGGAAGCCCACTGGTATCCATGTGATAACCTGAGAGAAGGGGGAGCTTGTACACGGTCGGAGGACTTAGAAAAGAACCAAACGTGGTACACAAACCCAAGGCAAATGATCCAGTTGATCACCCCTTCCCTCCCCTTCCCCAGGCCAACAGTGACCTTGAACCAGATCAGCACTAAATAATTCAGACTAGGAAAGTGTCCGCCCTGGATATGATGTCTCCTAGATGACCTAACTGGAGAAGAAAATGGAAGGGGCAGATCATCCTGGGGTCAGGCCACATTGGTCTGCTCAGGAAGCTGTTTGGGCCACCCCTGACTAGGGAAGGAGAGCACTGTGCAGGGGCTGAACTTGGAAACTGCCTCAGGGAACCCTCCTGCCTGAGCAGGGGCTCTTCCCCCGATTTGGGGAGATTTTCTTAGCAGTCTGGTCTCAGCTGATCACCACCAGGGCTGTGACCCAGGCGCTGCCTCCGTGCCTGTTTCATAGGGAGCAGAGATGCTGACTACAGCATGGATAGGTTCTGCCAGAATAATCTCGTGTCTGCTGGCCTCTTTGGCGTCATGGGTAAGCAGGGTCAAGACACTGGTCACCTTGCAGCCAGGACAGGTAGTTTTAAGGCTTCTTGATAGCTTTGTTTTTCCCAACTTTCATCCCAAGCTCCCAGAATAGAATGGTACAGAGTGACCCTCATACTGAATTGTTGATTGATCCATCAAACAACACAGTGTGGACAATGTACCACCTCAGAAAGGAGAGCTCAGACACCAGGCTGTCTCTGGTGACCGCTAACAGTGCGGGGCCCCGGAATTCCTGTCACTAGAAACCACTGCGGAGGAGCACCAATTATGTCACCACTGAACACACTAGTTACAACATGACCTTTTCATTTTCTGCTTCAGATCTGTTTTATTTGATCAAAAACAAGAATCATGATATGAGGCAAGTTTTATTTTTATTCTATTTTATAGAAATAGAAGGCTCTTTGTAGAGCCTTTATGTGCTCACGTGATGGTGGCCTGTGACCTGTGCAGTGGTCTCAGGTGATGGGTGACAGATGAAGGGAGGTTTTGCATCCCCATTGCACAGCTGAGCACATTGAGGCTGCATATATTCCCAGACAGCTGAGGAGGAACTGGCCTCCGAGTCCACTCCTGATGCCTCTCCACTGCCGGGAAGCCTGGTCATCAGAGTGCGCAGTTTTCCCTTTGTTCCACCGAACGAGAGGGGCACTTAATCTGGCCTTCATGGAAATGCTGTATAAGCCAGAGGCAGGCCCCGCACGACTCTGCAATTACCAGGGAGAGGGTGTAATTTGGGGAACTCAGCCTGGGTGGGCTTTCTGCTAGAAATCTCACTTGTGATGAACTCTGCTAATTATCAGACACAGTTATGTGTGGGAACCCAGAGCAGTTGGTTCTGGCTCTGCCTCTGGTTCAGAGTCAGGCTACATTCACTCCGTGTCCCGGGGGTGCTGCCTGGATTCCATGGCAAAGGCTCCTCTCTACCAGCTCAGTGTGAAAGCTGCCATGTGACACACAGGCATAGAGGTCCCCTTGGTGACTGCTGCCCCCCAGCCTCTGTGGTGACCTCTATTCAGGTCCGGGTGATGGTCACTCTCCCTCCTCCCTAAGCACTCCCCACCGTGGCTGAATCCGACTTCTCCTTCCTCCGCCCCAGTCAGAGAATGTTCTTCTCGGTTCCGACTGGCTGTGCTGAGGCTCCAAAGGGGCATTGTGACATTCCCTGGGCGGATGGCTATTTCGCTTCTGATCGGCATCAAACACAGTGCCCTTTTTGGTCCCCTTTCCTCATCTATAAAATGGATGTTCTAGCCACTGCTGTGTGATGCTCCCTGGGGCAGCGTGGACCTGGCCTGTAGTAAGCTCTTGATCTCCAGTCCATGTTCCCTTAGTTATTCTTCGAAAACCCTATTTTATAGACGGGGAAACTGACATATGGAACCATTGAGTAACCTGCCAGGAATTAAGGGGGACACCCCCATCCCCGCCCGCATCTTTGTAGCTCAGACAGCTAAGGCGCAGGCTATGAAAGCTGGGGACTTGGATTCGAGATTCAAGGCTGCCATTGGGGGAGTGGAAGAGCAGTCCCTGACCTTGGGAATGACCCTGGCCTGCCATTCGCAGGTGCTTGCTTACTGGCCACGAGCAATCTCACAGGACACCAGCCTCAGAAAGGGCACCTGGAGACCTGGAGAAGCTGAGATCAAGCAAGGTTACTTCGTCATTTGTTGAAACACATACAGTGTCCCTCCATGTCCCTCCACAGCCAAACTGACTGACTTTATCAACTACAGTGCTGTCTCGGTCATAGATGTCCTTAGAGATTTTTTTAAATTTCAGGGAGATTTGCCCCTGCTTTCTAAGAACGCCCAATTAAAGCAAACTCTTGCTTCCTAAGACCTTACCCAAGGCACCTGCCCAAACCCAGATCTCACAACAAGCTTTTTTCAGCACGGTCTTACTGAGACCCCCCCCAAGCTGCTGTTTCCTCACTGCAATGGGGAATAAACCCGACTTGTTCAACTGCAGGTCTGGTCCTGGTGAGCCTGCTGGAGAAAGTTGAAGCTTCACTATAACCGGCAGCTGAGACCTTATTCACACCAAGCAATTGGGTTTCTCTGATTCCAGAGGCTGGGCATCGCCACGTGGGACCTCCTCCTGTCTAGGAGAGTGTGAGAGCGAGTCAGCTCAGCGGGTCAAGGGCGCCAATCCCTCAGGGAGCTCTTAATGGGGCATCTAGGCACGAGGCCTGGCCTGCATTCTCATGCTCCGAGCTTTCTCTATCTCAGATATCATCCTGCCAGGCGGCTTTCTACTTGCCGACTGTCTGAAAGAGGAAACAGCGAACTCAAACACCCCTGACCTGTCATGTGGTCGCCCCACCCCGGGCAGGCCAGTAGGATGGGGACACCCGCAGCTGCAGAGAGTCTGCCCCGCCCACCTGCCCCATGGCCGGGCCTCCTGTGCCTGGGGCGTGGAGGCTGCCATGTGCTCTGTTGGCAGGGACAGCCTCCAAACCTTTCCCAGTATTGTCCTTTTTTCTGATGAGGTTGCCACAGCAGTGTCCTGCATCCCAGCGGGATACCGGCCTGAGATTTAAGTTGGTTCCCGGACCTGGGAGCCCAAGGGTCCACACGCCAGAAGGTGCTTGATCTGGACTGGGCGTATCTCCCACCTGAGAGCACTGGCACCGCGAGAACCACTCGTGTTCCTGCAGCTGCCGAGATGATGGCGATGCCTGTGGTCACCCGTCACCAGCACAGTTTCTAGTGATGGTGCTGTGTCGGCACATTTTTATTTCTGTTTTTCTAACAATCATTTTCTTATGGTTTCTCTTGTGCACAAAGTCATACTCATTTTAAGATATGAAAATTGCCTCTCAGTCTAGGGGTGCTGCACACCGCCCCTGCCACCAGGATTCCAATGTTCTTTACCCCCGCCTTGTTTCGTCCGTCCTCCCCGCAGCTGGCAGCCAGCATATTGCGAATTTTTGCTGGGGTTTTATTTGTTTGTTTGTCTCATATCATTGTATTGCACATGTAAGTGAAGCCACCCTGTATTTCTCTTTTTCTTTCTGACTTATTTCTCTCAGCCTGATCGCCTCCAGTTCCATTGAGATTATTGCAAAGGGCACAATTTTGTTGTTGTTTTTTCAGCAGCTTCGTGGAATTCCACTGAGTATCTAGACCACAGCTTCTGTCTCCAGGCATCTGTTGATGGACATTTAGACTGTTTCCATGTTTGACTATTGCGAACTGTGCTATGAACACAGGTGTGCAGATATTTTTCCTGATGAGAGATTTTATCCTTTGAGTATATGCCAGCACATTTAAAATCTCATCCTCATTAAAACCCTTGTAAGGTAGACATTAGGACTCCTATTTTGCAGATGAAGAAACTGAGACTCAGAAAGTGGTACACAAATCTCAGCTGACACATTCTAAGGGGCAGAGTCAAGCTGGCTCCAGGTCTGTCTCCTAGACAGTCCACTTCTTCCTCTTTAGGCTCTGAGCATCCGACGGTTCCACCTCACCCAAGCGCCTGCACAGATCATTCAGCACTATATAGGACATTGTGCTTGTCAATCCCCACACTCAGGACAGAGGGCTTATCCCCCATTGCTGGGACTACTGCTGGTCTCTCAGGAAATTACCCTCTGTGAAGACAGCTGCGTCCCCAAGGTCATTCCAGGGGGCAGCCTGCATCTAACGGCTGGTGGATGGGAGAGTAGAAAGGCCTGGCTCTTGGCTCGTCTGGAGACCACTCTGAAGGGCTATCCCAAATTCAGAGTTCCCAGTGACGTTCTCTGAGGCCTTGGGATTGCCCCATACCTACCACGCTCTGTCCAACCCACTGCTTCCCGCCCCCGGGGTTTCCTGGGCAAGTGCTCCTTGGGGAACTCGTGCACGGTACACATTTTCCTCAGAGTCTGCTTTCCGGGGAACCCACTTGTGACAGGATGTTTGGCAAGGTTAGCTGGGAGGTTTCAGACTTACTGATGGCTTCTGTAAGTGGTTGCAACATCTGGGCGGAGGTGGTGTCCCCTGTAGGAAGGACAGACATTCCTGGGTCCTTCCAGCAGTCAGCATGGGCAGAAGGCAGAAGATCTATTCAATGGACTCCAGACAATGACCTGTTGAAAGGAATTTCTTGGGCAGTGCAGCCTGGGGACAACTGTCAGGATGTGTGCTGACATGTTGGCTTTGGTGCAGCAGTGCCCTTCGTTTGAGGATGAAGACTGAACCTATGGAGTAGACTCTTCACGTATGATCTATGTGGGAATTTCTAGAAATTCTGGAGCTTGTCTTGTACGTGAAAGTCATAAACTGAAATGGTTTGCTTTTAAAAATACAATTTCTTTGCCATCAAGGTCTGCTGAATACTTATTTTACAGGAAAGTCCAGAGTTAACCCTTCCTTTATCATCTCAGATTAGAGGCCCCAGCCATCCAAGCTTGTTGGTTGGTAAATTAAGAAGATTCACTTTTGCAAGTTTCATCTCGAAGGCACAACGTGGCCTTTTCAGTGCCTTGACCAGAGCAAACACGATGATAATGAAGGTGACTCATTATTAGATGATTCTAGAAAGCTGGCATCTAGTTTTACATGTCCGCCTCTGTGCGAGGGCTTATGGAGACAGGGACGGATGGCTTTTCTGTGTTTTGAGAGCTCACCGTCTCAGCAGGCAGGTGGATGCCATCATACAAAAGATAATGGTGATGTCAGGGTTTAGATTCTGATTTATGGTTTGACTGGAAAAACAAATCAATAGCGAACGTTTTATCTTCAAACTCCGTTCAATGACAGTTATGAATAGGCAAGTCAGAAACATTGCTGCCCAGAACATCGCACAGAAGAGTATGGTTTAGGAGTCTGCTGACATTGCCCACTCCTCCAGGTAGGCGTCTCGCTGTACCCTCCCAGCACTGGGGCTGCGCAGAGCCTGCACGGGACACTTCCCTGAGCGTGGTCTCTGTGGAATGGGGTGGCGGGTTTGTTCCTTCGGCCACCCTGCTAAGATGTTAAGAGTGATTACCCTAAAATACCGTATTTCTTTCCTGCCCTAAAATGTGTAATGTCTCCCCTAGCATAAGATTCAACCCTTCTTCCACTATTCCCCAGAAAACTTTCCTCGGTGGTCCCATCGGCCCTCTCAGGAGGTCCCACACTTTCAGACGGTCCTGGACTCCGGTCCTGGTCCCCTGTCAGCCATTCCCCTCTCCCGGAAGGCCGTACTCACTCCACTTGAGCAGTCTAAAGACTGCCTCTCTTTCAGGTCAGTCCAAATGTCATCTCCTCTGTGGAGTCTTCCCTGAACACTCCAACCAGAAATGGACTATCTCCTCTGAGAGGTCTTCCTACCTTCCTCCCCGGAACAATGAATCCCTTGGGTTCTGAGGTGGCCTTTCATTCTGGCCTTGACCTGCCATTTGAAGTCTGTCACAGGCTTCTGGGAGCAACATGGCTCTCTGATGGGACCTTGCGCTAACCTGGAAGGGCCTGGCATGGTGTGTCCTGGAGGGAGCAGTGATTGTCCTCCACAATGTGATTTCTGCGGCCAGCGGCAGAGAGGCTGCTCCCCTCATCTCTGTGAAGATCGCGTCCACTTGGCCCTGCACATATGGACAGAATCAAGCCAGGACCTTGGAGGAAAGAGGCAACATTTTTCACTGTTGAAAAGAGATAAATAGAACCTCTTTTCTTTTGAAAGAAGGCAATGCATCAAAAGGATAAAAGAGCCTCAAAGTGACCTTGTCTTGATTCTCTGGGGACAGCAACACCTGGCCCCAATCCCAAAAAGGAGAAAGACATCGTGTTTCAAAATGCTAATGGCCTTATACAAGTGACTTCCATCCAGTTCAGTGTTTTAGAAAAAAGAATTGTGATTTTCTGTGTGTTTGCATATGTATGTGTTTGTATGTGTGTGAAGGTCCTGTGTGTGGAATGTGTTTTCATGTGTGTGTGCCCAAATGTCTGGGCACTGCTCCTCCTCTTCAGTAGGTCAAGGGTAGACCTGAGCTCTGAGGGACACACAGGTAGTCCTTCATGGTACATACAGGGAAAAAGCAGATCCAAAGAAGAACAGGTCTTACAAGGGGTTCCGTGGCACCCCAACTCATCACTTGAAAGAGAGCGAGCAGGTGCACCCTTGTGACTTGGGTGGCTGAGATGCTGGGGTGTGGACCATATAGAGCCCGGGAACTTTTGTTGGAGATCGGGGTTGGGGGAGAGGAAAACAAAATGAAAAACAAAAAAAAAATTCAAATGCTTCTTCCTCCCCTCTCTTCCCCTTTCTCTCCTCCCTCCATCCTTCCTTTAAAAAAAATGGAAAGACTCAAACCCACTAGAGTCCACCGTGCTCTCTGGTCCCAATGCCAAGGCTACACCCTGGCAAAGGGGGTTCCTGGGCACCCTGCCAGGCTCAGTCACAGGAGCCCTCCGAAACAAACTGCTCCTTGGCCTCGGTTGCCTGAGCACAGGCAGACCCCACAGCCTTCCTCCAGCAGGACTCAGCGGCCTAGACACTTCTGAAAATGTCTCTGGGGCTCCCACAAGGCTCCCCACATTTCCCCACAGTCAAGAGAAAACACATTGGAATGTGGGGTGTCTGCCCACACTTTGTCTTGGGGTGGGAAGAGGTTTGTCAGCATTTCTCTCACTGGGGCTAGAGTTTAGGGACCGGGAGTGACACCCCAGACTTGCTGGGCTGGCAGTCCCAGGCCAACAGCCTGTGGAAGCCAGGAGTTCGGGCAGGAGACAGACTTGATGGGGCTCCCAAGGGTCGGGTTGGGGCGGAGGAACCCGCTGTTTGTGTTTCTGTCTGTCCTGGGGCTGGGAAGTTAGGCACCTATGGGTCAGTGGAGTGGGTGTGGACAGTGGTTCTGAGTGAACCCTGCAGGGCCAGGCCCTGTGCTGGGTGTCCTGCCCACAATCACACCTGAAAGCCTAATAGCCCAGCATGAGTCCAGGTGAGCTGCTTTGTCTGCAGCAGAAGAAGCCAGGCTCCAAGGGGAGATGCCCATGGGAGGCAGAAATTCTCCTGTGCATTTGTGACCGTGTCTGAACGACTTTGATGAGGATCATGCAGCCATCGTACAGTAAAAAGCAAGGTGTAGCATACGATGACAATTGCTGGGCCTGGGTCGAGGAGGACTGGCAGGAAGCACAGCGGGAGTCACCAGTGTGGCCGGTGTTAGGGTTGTGGGTATAGCTTGTTTTGTCCTGGGCCCTTTCTGCAGCCAGTTTGCTGCCAATTCCCTGCACCCACCAGGTGGAGCAAGCAGAGGCCGGCTCTCAGGAGAGGGGTCCAGGGTAGAGATGTGTGTCTGGGAAGAGAACACCACAGTGGGTCTGACTGCTATGAACTGAGTGCTCACATACTGGATCCCTAAGCTCCTATGTGATGGGGTTGGGAGATGGGACCTTTGGGAGATAGTTGGGTTTCAGTGATGTCCTGAGGACACCTGATGGGGTTAGAGGAATCCAGCAGAGCTGGCTCTCTCCCACGCCTCAGTGAGAAGACGGCCGCCTGCCAGTCAAGAGGTGAGCCCTCCCCAGAGCACGCCCTGACCTCAGACTTCCAGCCTCAGATCTGTAAGCAATAAATGTGTGTGGGTTTAGCCAGCAGAATCTGGCCTGGTGTAATGGCAAGCTGAGCTGACTGCGATGTGGCCTTACATGTTGGCTCTGGGACACTGGGACTGTGGTGGGGACATGAGTTCCCCATCATAGAGGGATGGGAACACAGCGGGGAATGGGCTGGTGATGGGGTCAGAGCGCACCCAGACCCGCCAGCTATGCTGCCTTGGCACTGGTCTTCTGCCTGGGCTGGCGGAGACAGGCAACTCCCTTAGACAACCTGCTTTGGAGGAAGCTGTGATTTCTGGACCAGACATGCAGTTTAGCTCCCACTGTGTAATTAAAGTATGAACGCGATGGGCAGCAGGGCCCCCGCCGGGCTTGGTACTCAGCTCTGTCTGTGGTAAGGCCTGGCCAGGTCGGGGCTCAGGAGGCCTCCTGCTTCTTCCCTGTCCTCTGAGGGGACGCGTGTTCTCACAGCTTTACTTCTAGGACTCTGTGCTGGGGAGACGGAAGTGCTGAGTCTCTGGGTGCATGGACGTGCCACCACAGTGGCCCAGCACTCTCTTTCCAGTCAGCCCAGCTGTGGGTCTGCACAGGCGGGTTTCTGCCTGACAGGCCTTCCTTGTGAAGAGCCAGGGACCAGGGCCTCCTGATGAGGGTGGGTTTGGCTTGGTCCCCAACGCGGAGACATGAAAGGAAGCGCGTCACACAGGGCCACCAAGGAGGAGCCTGGGCTGGTGGTGAGCCTGGGGAATCCTACAGTTTGCTGGGGAGACTGTTGCTGGATTTCTGATCTGAGCCGACATTCAGGTGCCTCACAGCTGGGTGGTCCTGTGCTCTATGACCTTCCTCTGGGAAGGGGCTCAGGGCAGCCGACTTCAACTCCTCTTGCATCTGCATCCCTGAGGTGCTTTCTTCCCCTCCGGAGGTCTCCCTGTCCATCATTGTCCCTGTGACAGCTGAGGGGAGTGGGAGGTTAGGGAAGAAGACAGAGAAGGAGGAGGGAGGGGGATAAGGAGGGAGAATACAGAGGACTAGGGTGGTGACATTTGAGACAATCTGGCCCAAACCTGGGGCAGTGGGCACTGGGGAAACCCCAGTTCTGTGCTTTCGGGGTGAAGGTCGAGAGACCCCATTTCCTTGTACCTTTGAAGAAGTGAAAGGCTCTGAGGAATGCAGGCAATGGTCCCCAAGAAGGCCGTTCCCTTCTGCCCCTCCACCTAGTCCCGTGTCTGGCGCAGCACCCCCCTGGCACCCACTTCTTGTGTCCAGAGGGAGGGGAGATGTGCCCCACGGTGGGGCCAGGCAGCTCCTCCCAGCTGCCCAGGAAGTGCTGACAGGTTTGTCTACGTTTTCATGCCGGGTGCAACTTTTTACCAGACGGGGCGTGTGTCCTAACAGACCCATCCAGCCGCCCTTGTGCGTTTTATGGCCAGGGAGGCTGAGTCGGGGCTGGCCAAGCGTTCTGCTGCAGGTCACCGGTCAGGGTGCTCCTTGACCTGGGATTCCTGGGCGGGATGCAGGCTGGCGGCCAGGATGTCATGCCATGACGGGCCCTCCTCCACACCCACAGGCCATCTCTTGTGTGTCAGACTGTGCAGCTGACCGAGTCTGGGGACAGCGGCCCGGTCCGGTGCTCACGGCAGCCGCTCAAACCAGACCCCATTTGCCTGACGTCTGGGTCCAGGCATGGAGTGGTCTCGTACTCTGCTGTCCTGACCAGTCTTGCAGCCTGGAGCGCAGCTCCCCTGGCACCCCGGGTTTCCTGTCTGCTTGGAGATGGGAGGAGTGGATGCCTGCAGGCCTGACGCTGGTTGCAGGACTAGACTTTCTCTCTTTCTCAGTTACTGTGCTCTTGTGTCGCTGTTTTTGTATGACTCTCTAATCTATTAAAAAACAACCTCAAGCAGGAACCTAAATAAATGAATAGGCTCTAAGGAAGGGAGTTATAAATGTGGTTCACTCTCCCTCAGGGCAGATGTGCTATTTCTCTTTCAGCAAAGCACACAGCAACTTAACATAGAAGGAAGAACAGCGGCCCTTGGCCCCATCACCCCGCCCTCCCCCACGAGGGAACTTTTCCTCTTAGCGCCGGGGCTCTGGCCCCTCGGGAGCTCTCCAGAGGCGCTGTCACAGTGACTTCTCAGCCAAAGTGGGCTCAGAGAGCAGGCTGGTGGGGAAGGAGGCACACAGCATGCGAGTGTGAGTATGTATATGTGTGTGTGTATATGTGTGAGTGTGTATGTGTGCAAGGGTGTATGAATGTGTGAGTGTGTATGAATGTGAGTGAGAGTGTGTATGTGTGTGAGTGTGCATGTGTGTGCATGTGTGAGTGTGTAAGGGTGTATGAATGTGCGAGTGTGTATGTATGAATGTTTGTGAGTGTGTATGTGTGTGTCTGTGTGTATGCATGTGAGTGCATATATGTGTGTGCATGTGATAATATGTGTATATGTGTGCAAGTGCTTGTGCATATGCATGTGCAGAGCTGGGGCAGGGACAGTCCCTTCTTTCAGGATGCAGACAGGCTCAACCTCTTCCTTCTCCCTCACGTGCTTCCCCCATATCTCCTTCCAGATTGTTGTCAGAAGGAGCCCCCAGCACAGTGCTGGTGCTTCTGGTTTGCTGTGGCTTTGGCGTAATTGTGGGGCTGCCCTGAAAGTAGGGTGTTGAGGATGGGGGGAGTAGAAGTGTGATATCCCTGTGTTGGGTGCAGGATGGTGCCCATGCACTTGGGCAGGACAGGGCAGGGACTGGGATCCAGTCCGTTCTTTCCTTTTCCCAAGGGAATGGCCGTGAGTGCTCTGTCTTGGACTGACTTGGGAGAGGCCGGTCTGGCCCTGGGCTGTTGGTGTTTCACGGCCCTGGTCGGGGTCAGGTTTGTCCGAGTCTGTGAGTCCGAGCTTCCCCGGCCAGCCCAGCACTGCCGCCCACTCACTGCTCGGCCCAGGGAGCTGGACTGATGGGCAAGGGCAGGGTGGGATCGTGAGCAATCCTCAACTGTAGATGGCTCGACATGGGATGCGTTCTCAGAACCTCAGCTGCTTCGCCCCTTCTTCCTCATCTGCTGTCTCCTTGAAAGGAAACGTGTCCTCGGGGTGGACCTTCTCAGGGCTTCCCCTTTCTTTCTGGATCTGGGGGACTCCACGCTTTGCAGTCCCCTGGAAGTTAGGAAAGGCCAAATGGCATTTCTGACGTGTGAAATATGAGCAAAAGTGACGTGGGTCATGCCCGTGAGGGCGTGGAGACAAAGGCCCCGTGTCGTTCCCCAGGGCTCTGTGTCTCACACGCAGACATCTAGCAGAGCCACAGAGCAAAGGCCCCTGGGTCATCCAGACATTGCACGGACGGCAGTGCCCTGGAGAGAAGTCTGGGCACAGCAGCCTTTGTGTGACGAGCAACGCGCTTGAGGGAGAGGGCCACTGCCACCACAGATCACTGTGGTCTGCCCTGGCCAAACCGCCTGTGTCCCGCGTCTCAGAATGAGTCAGGACCGAGACCACTGGCTCCATGGCTCAGCAACTCTCTGTTGGAAAGTTCACTTTCCCCTTGAATTGAAATCTGCAAGCTCAAAATTCCCTTGTCCACTCCAAGGAGGTGAGACGCATCCCTGCAGCTCTCCTTTCTCTCTGCTGCAGTGGTTCTCGACTTCAATGCGCCCCAGAATCGCTCTGGTGACTGCTTAACACAGCGCAGTTTGCTGGGCTCCGTCCTGTGTCTGGTTCAGCAGGTTTGGGGCAGGAATTTGCATTTTTACATCCCCAAGGGCCACTGTGGCTGCGTCTGGGGACCGCACTGTAAGCACAACTGCTCTCCTCTCTGGCTCCCTTGGGGTCTATTAGTCCACGTGGGTCACGGTGACAGCAGCACCCCTGCCCTCCCAAGCCCTCCGAACAGAAGTCTGTGCTTTGATCTCCTTACGGTGGCCTAGCAGAGTCTGAGCTGTCTGCCCCTCTGCGGGCCGTGGGCCTCCCTGGGCAGGAACCATGAGTCCTGTCTGTGTCCCTCGCCTGACACCAGCGGGGCCACAGCCGTCAGTAGCGCTCAGAAAATGCGCTCTCAGGGCATGGACATTGGTGTCCTCACCTGTGAAGTCTCTCACTAACCTTCAGGCTTTTTGTCTGCAGGGCCAGGCTCGCTTGCAGAGTGTTGGGAGGGGACGGTGAACGGGGCGTGTGCAGCAAGACGCCCTGCAGTAGTGAGTGGAGACAAGGTGCGCAGGTAAACGGGCTGCAGCGCTCAGTGCGGGCTTAGGCTCCATGAGAACTCTCCGCACTTTCCTCTCAATTTTGCTGCGAACCTCAGGCTGTTCTAGAAATAAAGACGATCAAAAGCGGGGAGCTGCGCCCCGGTGGAGGAGAGATTGGGTGCTGCTCACGTTCATCCCAAGGACCCGGGCTCACATCCTGGGGCTGAAGGGGAGAGCCAGGATGACCAATTAAATCTAAAGGAACACAATGCTCCTTCCTTCTCTCTCTTCCTTAGTGCTTGCCTGCTCTCCATCATTCCTGCGGGCACCTTTCCTTTAAAAACAAAAACAAACACGAAGGGAGAGTCCTCATTCTCCTTCCCTCCAGGAGGGCCCTAAGCCAGGGCCTTGGGGGCTGTTTCTGTACAGACTCTTGTGAGGGATCTGCAGATGACTTCCCCGTGCTTACATGGGCCAAGTCTGACTTCTGGGAAGGACTGTGCAGCCTCGAATTTTGCAAACACAGACAGACAAGCTCATGCTTGGCTGCATTGCAGATGGTGTGGGCTCCAGCTTCCTGCGGGGCCGGCTGCGCCAGGTCCTTAGCTTTTTGGTCCCAGATCAATGCATGACGTCTTAAGGCGCTGCCTCCAGGAGTCTGTGTCTGTCTCGTGGAAGCCAGGCAGCTAGAGCTGCAGACTGTGACCTCTTCCTGCCGGGGCCAGCTCCCAGAGAGCCCTGCAAGGCCAGTTGGTGCTGAGCTGGGCTCAGCCTCTGATCCTAAGGGTGGAAGCTTCCAAGACTGACTCTGGGGGTGGGATGGTGGGGGTGGGGGGATCCTTTCTCTCTCCAGGAGCAAGCTGACTCTGCTGGAAGTCTTCACGGCCTTACCGCAGACTCTGGGTCAGCAGTGTTGTGAGAGGCTGGATCCTTACTGCCGGGTGAGACAAAGGCTGTGTGTGCTCAGCTCCAGCCCTCAGAGTCACGCGCATCCTTCCCCCTTCTCCTTAATTAAACATTTTTTTAAATAAAAATGGTCTGCAATAGAAAAATGGAGGGGATGTATAACAAATCCCTATGCCCATTACCTAGATTTAAAATGAATGTTTTTCTGCATTTGCGCCAGCTATCTTTCTGTGTAAGTATGTTAAAGCAAATACCTGACATATTTTACCTAAATACTTCAGCCTGCTATCTAAAAAGGTAAGAACACTGTTCTACAGGACCCCCATATTATTGTGCACCCCTTGAAATGAGCAGTTCCTTATCTCGTCAAACACTTAGTCTATATTCAAATTTCTGCAATTGTCACCTTTGCCCCTTGTTTGTGAGTTTTTAATTTTCATATATATGCATACACACACATATATTTAAAGGACAGGTGCAGGCGGGAGTGAAGGCAGGCAGGCAGGAAGAGAGAGGAGGAAGAAGCACTTTATTTACTTTATTTAGTTGCTCACCTTGGTTGTGCCCTGGCCCTGGGTCTCAATCCTGGGTCTTTGGGATGAATGTATGCATGTGGACTATCCCCATGGCCACCAGGGATGCCAGTTTTCAGTTTCTCGTTGAAGCAAGGTTGGTGGACAGGACGGCCTGGGTTTCAGGTGAACAGCCTAGCTAACAGGTCCACATGTGTACACACCGCGTCCCGTGCGCCGTCAGGGGTCTAGTTCCGTCCTCCACCACTCAACTGACTCCTAGACCCCTCACTGGCATTTTGGTCTTAAAGTCCAGGAGTTTGTTTCTTTCCGATCATTCATTTGCTTTGCTTCTTTATCTGCCACCTACGAGTGAAATCGAGTGAAATCAATCATAGTCAGCATTCGAGACAGAGCTGTGCCTTGCCTGAGGCCGTTATCCCTCTTGTGTCTGTGAATAAGGGGCGCACCCTCCTTCCCGAGGTGCAGACAGGCTGCTGGGAGACCTGGGTCAGTTGTGCAGCTCAGACCCTGTCTGGGACCTGGGGGTTCCCCGGAGGTACCGGAGGAGAAGCCCCGCTTTTTCCTTCCCAGGCCCTGGGAGTCTTCGCAGGCGCCACACCGAGGAGGTCTGGGTCACTCATGTCTGGAAATGCTTCTGCTTTGAAGCCCAGAACTTGGAGGCACTCTCCTCCTTGGGGAGCCTCTGTGACAGGCAGAAGGGGCAGGAAAGAGGACCCGGACAAGAAGACAGGTTTTGAGAAACTCATGGTCACACTGGTTCCTTGGGGTGGGAGGGTTCACAGAGTTTCAGAAGGACCTCGGATGAAGGTCAGTGACTTCCAGCCTGTCAGGGTCTGGCACTCTGGTCCCTTTGATCCTTTGTGGGGGCAGGGTTTGGCTTTAGCCAGTCAGCCTCCTGTGCACACGCTGTGGGTCCCTCGATGTGCCACTGGGCCCTGCCTGCCCTGAGCTCTCTGAGAGTCCGCTCCTGGGAGTCCCTTCCTGAGAGTCCCTCCTGGGAGCAGCTTCTGGCTGCCCCCAGCTGTGCAGCAGCACAGCTGTGACAGATTCCAGACCTTTTCAGCCTCCCCATGAGGCTGAAGCTCCCCTGGCTCTGACCCGGCTCCTGCCAACCCCAGCTCTGACTTCCTGGGCCCCTGGCAAGTCTCTGCAGATGAGCAGAAATCGCTGATCATCTGGCTGCTCAAGTGCACAGGGAGCAAGAGGCCAGTTGTGGCTCCAGGGAGGCTTGTAAAGCAGGGTGGAAAGGAGGGGGTAGATGTTCCCCATCACAGGTGGGAGAATTCATACAAAGGCTGAGAATACCCAGCGTGACCAAGGGTGCGAGGACTCTGCTCTCTTGACAGAGTACACGTTCCTTTCTGGAAATAAACTGGCAACACTCATCCACATTAAAAATGTGCACGTTTCTTCACTGTTCCTTCATTCAACCATTATTTAGTGAGTCCCTGCCATGTGCCAGACTCTTCTAGGCGTTGAGGGCACAGCGCTGAGTCAGACAGTAAGGGATCGCCTCCTGCGAGGCTTGCATTTTAGTGGAAGAGCAGACAACCAATACCTGGCATATACTGTAATTTACAGCAAATACTTTGAGTAAAAGGAAGACAGGATAAGATAGCTGTGTCTCTTATATCCTTTGGCCTAGGGATTCCATTTCTCAGACATGTTCACAGAAACTTACACATGAGCCAAACACACAGGTGTTCATCCGAGAAAATAATCGCGAGCACCTAAATCACATGTTAAGTAAAAGTAGGATGTCTTAGAATTAATATATAATAAAATGCTACATATAGAATAATACACACACGTATATATATATGTATATATATGTATGTATATAGTAGGATCCAGGTCAGTAAAATAATGCTTACATAGATTCACAAATGCACAGAGAAAGGTCTAGAAATAATTAACGGTGGCTTCCCATGTAAGATGGGGGAAGGATGATTATAAATGGGACTTTCCCTTTTTACTTAAAAAACTCCTATAATGTTTGAATTCTTTTTAAAAATACCATGTTCATTAAACATACACAAATGTTTATGTATTCCATAGATTAAGTAAAGCAAAACCCAATATAGACGCTTTTCCTTGAGATTTCCAGGTCCTGTTCTAGAAAGATAAATGAACCTCAGTTGAGTTCTGACCCACAGCTTTGGATCCGAAAGGAACAAATGAAATGGAGTGAACATTTGTTCCCTAAATCCAAAACTCTCCACAGCCATTGCTGGGCCTCAATCACAGAGATCAGAGGTCAGGAAAGGGACAAGAGGGACCTGCCCGCTCCACTGGAAGGAGCTCCCTTCATTTGGAAATGAAGAAACACAGGTTCCTGAGTGTGCCCTAGTCTGAGGTCACAGGGAAGCCAAGTGGATGTCGGGGTTTGGAACTACATCTGTGGAGTGCTCTCCAGAATCTGTGCATTTGTCTGGTGTGGGCAGTGACGGGCCATCCTTCCCCAGACACCGACCCTCCAGGAGGACCCAGCAGCAGGTAGGACCCTCTTCTCCTCTGGTGTCAAATGGAGACCCACCAGCCAAGTGGGTGTGGTTAATCCCTAAGCCCAGGTCCAAAGGAGACCACCATCTGCTGGCCCCGAAATTCTGGTATCTGGGAAATGGGAGACCTGGGGGTGCTCCAATCTGCTGACACAATCATAATCACAGTTGAGAAATGACAGTGATGGTGATAATCACAGTGTCACCCCCACCCCCACCATCATCATCATGGCTAATATATCATTAACATTTTTTAAAGGAAAGGTGCAAGCAGGAAGGAAGAGTAGGCAGGCAGGCAGGAAGAGACAAGAGGAAGCATTTTATCATTTTTTTTTTAAGTTGTTCACACTGGTTGTTTCTCCCTGGACCTGGCCTGTGCTCCTTCAGAAGTGTCTGACCTAACCACTACTCCACCAGGGCGAGTCAATAGGTCACCATCATAAAAGAGAATAGACAAGCATTTAGAAAACACTGATTTATCTAATGCTTTAGCTACTTTACTATTTTAGTTACTATCATCCTCTCTTTACAAATGAGGAAATTGAGGCACGAAGCATTTGAAGACTTGTCTAGAGTCACACGAGAGAGCTAGGATCCAAATTCCAGTATCTTCAGAGACTATGCTTTTGATTTCTGTTATATCAACTCCTCCCAAGCTGGTTAACAATCTAGTTCTTACTCTGTGCCAGGCATTGCTATAGGTGCATTAAGTATAGTAACATATTTATTGTTCTGAGACAATCTTGGGGGGGTGGGTAGCTAGCATCAGCATCCCCATTGTACAGAAAAGGAAAACAGAACAGAGAAGTTCAGTTCCTGACCCAAGGTCACAGAGCATAAAATGGAAGCAGTGGGATTTGAGCTCACGGTGCTTCTAAGGATGACACTGTCTTAACAGACCCTGAGACTCTAACACTGTCAAGCACACTTTTTATTTCTAGAGAGAAGCCTGACTGTCTCGGGGGGAACCTGTTGTCATTTGCTGGAGCAAGAACAACTGGCAATTCCTCGTCTTTAGTCACCTCTGGTGTCACTGGCAGGTGTCTCACTCCTGGGATGGACAGGCTCATCCCTTTACTGTCCAGTTACTGTCCAAAGTGACATGCAGCACACTCTGTACTGGGAGGAGCTGCTGCCCCCTCTAGATTCAGAGCAGGGTGATTTGGGTGGGTGGGGACATGGGGGACAGGAGACAGACTGCTCTGAGCACTTCTCTTCCCCTTCACATCCCATTTTCTTCCTCCCTCCCTCATTAAATACAAACACTTCCAAGGAGATGGGGCAGAGTGTCCCTCCAGCTCTGTAGAAGCGGTGGCCCCAGCCCTCGGGCCCCTCGGCCCTGCCGCCCGCCCCGGTCACCGCTCTGCTCTGGAAGTCTCCTGTGGTTGCTGCCAGGCAGCTCTGTGCAGGTGGTGGCTTCGTTGGAAACTCATCAAACCTTGGCACAAACACTTCCCTCCTCCAGAGACAGGAGCTCATACTTCAGAAGGCATCAACTGCTCTGCAATGTGATAGCAGCAGCGGCTGTCAATTTCTGTAGCCAGAACACTGTCTGCAGTGATGAAATAGGGTAGCTTCCAGGCCACCAAGCCCCGTTCACTTGCTGGAGCAAAGCTGGGGCAGTAGAGGCAGAAGAAGGAGAGGCTGTGGGGAGCTTGGAGAGCAGCTTCGTTTCAGCACTCCATTTGGGATTAGGGTTCCGGCACATTCCTTAGCCAGACAGCGGGCACAGCTGCCACTACCAGCAGCAGCTGCAGAGCCTGGCATGGTCTGAGCACAGCCTCCCCTCCTTCAGCCTGGAGACAGCCCCCCCACCCCTGCCCCGCCTCTCCCCGCTGGGAGCTCTGTGGCTGGCTTTGGTTGGCCGGCAGGGGTGAGGTGCTCTACTCTCCCTCTGCAGCCAGGTGTGAGCAGGTGCAGTGGGGAGGGTGTCTCAGGAGGTGAAGGACAGTGGGAACTGAAGTGCAGAGGTGGCAATGTGCCTGATCTTTGACGGAAAGGAGGGCATGTTCATTGTTTGTATGCATTTGTAATTCAAGCCTAACTCCTCTCTACAGGAGGTGCTGCTGCAATGCCCCACCCCCCTCCACCCTCAGCCCTGGTCCAACAAAGCCTCAAGGCTGTCCCTTCATCGGGATCACCGGGATTCTCCCTGTCCAATGGTCCTGGAGGACATCTGGGTTATGTTGTCATGTGAAAAGAAGCCCAGTGGAGAAGTCTCTTAGGTGTAGGAAAGGCGGGGATTCTTCCTGCTGACACTAAAGATCAGGGGTGACGGAGCCTTCTGATGAGAGCATTACTCCTAGGCCATGATCCTGGGTGGGTCCTCACCTCAGCCACTGCCCTGGTGTCCCCAGATGCCCCAGACAGTCCTTTCCTAGGCCTCGGACACAGAGCTCCCAAGTCTGGTGCTGGTTCAGAGGACCAGATCCTTCCTTTTGGCCCCTTCCCCTTTCCATTCAGCATCCATCATCTACACAGCCAGACCTTGCCCCCCACTCAAAGTAGGAATGCCAGATGCTGGGGACAGATGCTGGGAGAGAGAATACTTTTTACTCTTTCCTGACAAGTGACCCATCACTCCCACTTGCACACAGGACATTTCGAGTATATGGTAAGTCCTTGCTGTGTGTCATTGGTAGGTTCTGGGAGAGTGCCTCTCTAAGTGAAACAACTAATAAAAGTGGGTTCTCCAATAATGTCATTTAATGGCGTTTAGTTCAAAGTCAGCTGGGATGTTTTTCTGAGCAATGATTTAAGGAAAAGGCATTGAACAAAACAATGTCATTCGAGGACATCCCTTACACTCTGGTTAAGGTAGCAGGTAAAATCGTTAAGAGGTGGGATCAATGGTCAGCCCTTCTGTAGAAAACCAAAAAACACAGTGCCGGAGTGTGGTGGCTCATCAGCCCTGTCACCCCACTGTGGCCAGGGGTGACATTGTCCCGTTGCCTCTTTGCATGTGTGTGTTCCTTTGTAAAACTGAGACAAAATGCACTAATTTAAACGTGCGGTTCAGGTTTTTAGTATCTGCACATGTTGGGGCAATCATCACACTATCTAATTCCAGAACATTTCCTTTCCTCCAAGTAGAAACCCTGACCTATGACCAGTCACTGCTCTGCCAGCCCTGGCAACCACCTATCTACTTCCAGTGAATTGACCTACTTGGGAACACTGGCGGAAAATAAAAGCCACATGTTTTCTGGTATCACTTATGTGAAATGTCCAAAGCAGTCTGATTAGTTTGGTATGATCTCAGTTTCGTCCAGGGTGGGCAGGGTGAGGCAGGCATCCGCTCTTGATCCCTTGTAATGCGAACATTCACGTTTCGTACGGACCTAGGTTTTCCATTCTCTTGAGTGTACACCTAAGAGAGGAATTGATAGTGGCTCGTGTGCCTTTCTGAGGACCCACTAAACTGTTTTTCATGGTGGGTGCACACTTCTACATTTTTGTTAGAAACACAGAGAAGGTTCTTTTTTCTCTACATCCTCATCAACATTTGCTATTTTTCTTGAAAAAGTGATAGCCTTCCTATTAGGTGTGCAATGACATTTAATCTTGAAAACTACTTTATGAACAAAATGCTATTATCATATTTCTACCACAGGCCAGATAAAGGGAGCAAAATCAATCATTTTGCTGGAGGAGGTCACAAAGTCAGCACCTTATAACATCTGGACTTTAAGGCAGGCACAACCACATGACTTTCCTCTGTCACTGTCCCTGAACTCCCCCTCTGGCCCAGCTCCTGGAAGAACTGTTCTGGGCCCACGTATCCCTCCTGTTGGTGCACAGCTGAGATCTTGGGGGAACACAGATGAGATCTTTGGGGGACACAGATGAGATCTTGGGGGAACACAGATGGCTCTAATACACACACACAGAAAACTAGTCAATGAGGTTTTATTTTAGCATTTACTAAATTTTTTAAATGTAAGACTTCGGTAGAAAAAACAAATTTTTCAAAACTTGCAAAATATCAGAGAGCTAATAGTGACAATGAATTTTGCATGCAAACAATCTCTTTCACTGAGATCGGCAACATCAATTCTACTGCACATGATACAACTGAAATAGTGTGAATAGCACACAACTAATAAAGGACTTTGATCAGGCCTACGCCCTGTGCACATACAACTGTGATAACAGGTGCATGGATGGGTGGTCTGGGCTGGTTGGTAGAGGGTGTGCAGGCAGGGTGGAGGCCGGAGGCCCAGAGGAAGTGAGAGCCCGCTGATGTGTGCTTGTCCACTGCTCCAGGTTTCCAGAGTCCAGGCTTTGTTATATACTTTGTTATATACTTTGTTACATAGTTTGAGAAGCTCAGACCCAGACAGGAACTAGCATAGGTGACTGTGTGTGGATGAAGCCAGGATCACTGCCTCTTACCTGCTGCCTCGTCCTCCACACAAGGGGCTGAGGGAGGCAGATCAGCTTCTAGGACTGATGTTTCTGAAGGTCACCACCCCAGCCAGTAGAGGTTAAGCAGGCAGTGGGAAGAGGCTGCTTGACCAAACCGGCTGTGAGTAGATCCAGGCTCTGAGATCAGATCGGTCCAGGAGGGCTGTGATGTGGCTGAAACTTGCTTGTTGGTCCTTAAAACCTTGGGAAGGCCTTTACCCTGGGACCCACATTTCCCAGAAATGCAGCTACCCCTCAACTAGTCCTGGGAGTGTTTGTGATGGACCCACTGGGAGCCCACACCCAGGAAGGCAGGGCAGGCAGGAGCCAGGTTACAGCAAGAAAGGAAGAGAGGGCAGACAGGCGATGTGTGGGCTGGAGGTGCAGCATGATCCTGGCCTTCAAGAAGTCCGGGCCTATTGGTGGACAAAGACCCAGGACACAGTGACCACTGAAGGGCCTGCACTGAAGGGCTGAGGACAGGCAGAGGGGCAGTTTGGCTGAGGGGGAGAGAAATCAGTAAGGGGTGCGTATTGGCGAAGGCAGCATCGGAGATCAGCCTGGGAGGATATAGAAGCCTAAAAGGTGAGATGAGTGAGTGCCAGGGTCTTTGCCTGGCATGGGCCTTGCAGCAAAGGGCAGAGGTAAGCTGATCCTGGGGCAGGAACCCTTGGGGAGTTCCAGAGCCTTTGAAGAACTGACGATGCTAAAATGTCTTGAAGACCCAGCAATCTCATGCTCTAGGAGACATGGCACAAGGGAGCTAGGAAGGATTGCAAGCAGCGGGGTAACAGTCATATTTCCTGCTCGAGTCCCACTGATCACAATAAGGGGAATTGGGAATAGGCAAAAGGGAAATAAGAGTCTCCCGAAAAGGTTGTGTGTGTGTGTGTGTGTGTGTGTGTGTGTGTGTGTGTGTGTAGCGGGGGCAGAGGGTGGGGGTGATGTCTTGAACTAAAGGAGAGAAGATGGAGAAGACGGGATCTAATACACAGACAGGGGGTGGAAATCAGAGCACTTGGGATGTGCATTTGCATGTGCGTGCCTGTGTGCATGCGGCTGGGTGTGTCCGCAGTGGAGATGGAAAAGAAACCAGACGCGTCTTCCCGGGGAAGCAGTGGTCCCCTGGGGGATGAGGGCTAGGGACAGTCAGACCCTAATAAGGAAGATTTGGGGTGTGGTAGATCTCTGGGAAAGGCTGAGTTCAGCTGAGGGTCTGCCGAGCTGGCGACTCTCATGTGCTGGCCTGTGGACGGCAGAGAGAGAGGCGCTGGGTGTGCGTGGGTCCCCGTCTTCTCAGTGTGGACATGTTCGAGGTCAGTGTAGCAGCAGGAAGAGCATCCTGCTGGGGCCTCCGGAGGCAGAAGAAGGCTTCCTGTTCCCTGAAGGGCCTCTGCGCAGTTTTTGGGGGACTGAGCCGGCAGGAGTGAGGGCGGCCTGGTCCTCAGGGAGCACACGTGCTGACAGCCCCGCCGCCACAGTTCCCGCTTTGAATCTGAAGCTAGGTATCCATCCGGCTGTCTTTACTCTGGAGAACCGCCTTCCCCGGTTCATAGTGGGACTGTGCACCAGGAAAGAGCGGGCCTTTCTCCTGGGAAGGAATCATGTTGATTACGCCTCCCAACCAGTTTACATGAGTAACACTCTTAACGCTTTTCCTAGGATCAATCTTCTTTTTTGAATGTGAAATGTTTGAATCAAGTTATTCACTTGACTCCATCTTTCCTCTAAGCCCAGCGTTTCTAGCGCATGACTTTGCAGAGTGGGAGAAATTCTCGGAACACATACTGTGTTACAGCTGAACCGACTACTCTCCCTCCCCGACTGCGTCACACAGGCTTTATTGTAATTATCATCTGCTTGTTAAAACTGGCATGTCTCGTGGTTAGTGGCTACATCTCTTACATATTCCTCTCTCTGGCTTTCTCCCCCCATGTGTGTATGCTTACACAGCTAACGACCCTGGTGAGAGATCAGCTGGAATTTCTGAGAGTCTAGATTCTATCCTTGTGTTTCTTGTAGTGGTAGATCTACAGGCCTGAACAGACATGGGTTTTGTGTTTTGATATAACTTCTTCACCTGTGATGCTGTGCATTTCTATCACAAGGCACATCCTGTCTGCTTATCCCTCTTTTTCAGGGTGTTGGTGATTATTTTTATGATTTATTAGGGGGTGCAAAAGAGTGAGGTTCTATTTCTAGTATTCTTGGTTCATGTGTTAGTTGGAATACTTCTGAAAAGAGAAACTGTCTTCAGGAATGATCTGGTTACCCTGAGGGCCATCCTCCAGGACTGCAGAATAAATGCCTAAGTGTTTCCCTTTATTTTCAAAAAATGAGTGTTTCCCCTGAATCTTGCCAAAGTGAACAATGAGGTTTTGTTTTCTGCTTTGATGTTATTATAAACTCGTCGGTTTAAGCATGCCTGGTGTGCTTTTAATCCATGTGGTTGTTTTCCTATTTGGACGCACATTGTCCCATCTTAGCTGTGGGGAGCTTATTCAAGTCCTTCTGACATGATCCCCGCAGTTCGGCTTTGGTATGACAAGAAGCTTCAGGCTCTCATACCTTTCCTTCCTGGAGCCTGAAATCAGTCCTTTCTCCAAGTGACCCTGCTTCCTTTCAGTGGTACTCAGTAGGAAGTGGCATTTAGAAACCACAATATGGGCATGTGTATATCCTTCCATTCTTGGATGAATATTAGATAATGTGGTCAGGGGACCAGTGTGGTCTTAAGGACATGATGGACTGCACATATGACAGGGGTCCCAATGGGCTTCGTCATCTCGTCTGGGTGTGCAGTAGGTGAGACCACTTAGTCGTGTCATTATCGTCTATGACGTTTGCCCAACAATGAGTCTCCTGATTATTTAGAACAAGTCTCAGTCGTTAAGTGATGATGACTAAGCCACTTAGATTTTTCATTTAATCATGTGGTTGATGGATCACGAATGCAGCAAATGGAGTGAGTCTTCCTTTCTTGTTAGAGTTGTGTGATACTCTGATTGGTAGACGCACATTCGACTAGGGCCTGGGTGATGAATATGGGAGCGGGGTCCAGTCTTTCCCTATTTCAAGTTGTCCTGCAGAGGGTCACATGGTGCATGTGTCTTTTGTATCTTTGCCAATGTACCTTTGGAAGAGATCCCGAAAAGTGGGATTTCTGGGACAAAAGATAAGTGCACAGGAATTTTCCTGGCTATTGCCCTCTGTGGAGAGGCAACCTTTTTCATTCTTGTAAATCTTGTATGAAAATGCCACTATCTCTCCCAAAGTGTGTGGTGTCAAAGTTCTAGATTTTTGCCAATGTATTGATAAGTCAGAAATGGTATCTCGGGGTAGTTTTACTGTTCATCTCTTTTCTTATGTGCAAGAAGGAATTTTTTTTGCTTAAATATATTAAATTGTTATTTTGCCCATTTAAATGGGGGTTTGTCCTTTTCTAATTTCAGAAGTGCCAGTTTTCTTTTACTAATGGACAAATCAAAAGGGATAGTTACCTTTAGTTTTTTATAGAAGTCGCTAATCTTTTTCCCATATTTTCATTGATCTTTTTATTTTGTTTATAGGGCTTCTTTTAAATCACTCAAAATTTTTTTGTTTGGTCTTATTCTTTATAAAGGTCAAGAGTTCGTAACCTGGATTGTGAAGATGGTCTTCAAGGAGTTTGTGTGCCCTGACAGTTACGCAGTGCTCTGAGTACATAAATATATGCATATTTGGGGGGACTGTGTTTCATTTATAAGACTTCCATTGTTTAAGAGTTTGCCTTTACATTCTCAGAATATAAGAGTCCTCGCTTTTCAGCTATGCCAATCACCACTCCCACCCCCGCCAACCCAGACCTCAGTGTCAGAAGTTCAAGGTAAACCCAGGGTCCTGAAGGGAGAGGCTCTGGCATTCAGGAGTAAAGCAGCCAGCAGGGTTTAATGAATAATTAGACATTAATTCCTGTAAATGGAAATGAATTAAACTCCACTTGGGAAGAGAAGGAGGCCAGCTGCTTGGGGAAATGAGCGGTCCTTGTCTCCTGAGGCTTCATCCTCTCATTGGGGGTCGGGGATGACTAATTCAGATTTTTTTAAAGTCTCTGCAATATGTGAAAGAGTCCTCAACTCTGAAATCCCCTCAGAAAGAACAATCTGCAAATCCTCAAATTGCTCTGTATGGGGGTCCTGCTGGTGGCTGTTTAAGGGACAGAGATGTGATATCCCAGGAATCAAGGTGACCACCACAGAAAAGGGATCAGACCTACTTAGACGATGGCCCTTGCAGACAGCTGGTAAACCCAGCAGGCCCTTGGACTGCGCAGGCAGAACACACAGCCAGGATAAGCAGCCCTCTCTGCCCCTGGCCTCTGGTGGGCTTGGGGTCTGGGCTGCCCTGGGCAGAGCTACCCATTTAGCCTGGCTCCTGGGAGTTAGACAGGAAGCAGGGGTCTCTGGCCCAGCAGCCAGGCGTGGCTTAGCAGGGGTCCGTGAACCAATGCTGGGGCCAGGCTGGGGCAGGTCCACTGCTTCCCTTCACCGAGGAGGAAGTGTCCAGAGATGCTATGTCTGTGATTCAACTTCTGCAGCTTCTGCTTTTCCCAGAGTGATTGCCATGCCCCCTCCCCCACACCTGCCGCCCCTCAAGTACATGAAGACAACATCGATCTCTGTAGACATAAATCCTACACTCATCTGCCTTCATCACTCCCATTTTCTGAGAGGGGCACCGACCAACAGAAGAGCTCAGGACCCCGAGGGAGGCGGTCCCAGCCCTGAGTTCTGTCTAGCAGGCACCCCTGCTTCCTTGTCCCCACCTTCTGGCACCTGAGTGTTCAAGGTCACCCAGTGACTTCGCTAACGAGACTCTGTTGGTTGGGCAGCAGGGGCTCAGCTGACCTGGCCTGCTGCTCTCAGGGACCCTGTGGGAGACACTTCCTGTGGCCGCCGTCCTCCTCTACACGCATGCTCCCTGCTCGCTCCACCCTCTCCAGGCCCTGCTGGGGCTCACGAGGGCTCCCACCAGTGGGTCCCTGCACAAGGCCTGCTTTCTGTTGCACTCAGTTTCTTTTCCTTGCCACCCTCCTTGGTCCTGGGTTGCTGCTTCCTGCAGGGGTCATGAAACTAAAGGCCCTAAAAGCAGATGGCTGCAGGCAGAGCAAGGCAGGATGGACCCCCAGGAGGCCTGCTCGTAGACCAGCTCTGCCTCTTCCCAGAGGTATGATCTTGCCTGAGTATGGGATTGGGGCCGAGAAGCCAGGCATGACACCCCGCCGGCTGCTCGGCGTGGTCTGGCTGCCTATCCCATCTCAGTCGACTTCCCTAAGATATCACCAGCTTAGTGGGCAGGCTAGGGCAGCAGTCCCTTCCCACCGAGGTCTAGGAGTGGGCGCAAGAGGAAACACAGGGAAAGCCACCTCAGAGCAATTTGCTGATGTAAGTTAGGGTGGTCTCCTTTGTCTAGATCCTGCTCTGGCCTTACTTAGGGTCTGTGATTTTCTATACATTTGGCACCTGTCTTCCTGTGGTAGGATTCTTCCTCCCTGGGGAAGATGGGGACCCTCTTTGGTGACATGGACTCTGAAAGACAGGCCTCACCAAGATGTTCAGAACAGGTCTTGGCAAGATGTGTGACTGCTGCGTGGCTTTTTTCAAGCTGAGGTCCACCAAGACCCCACAGGCTCACAAGAAAATTTTGCAACTGCTTTTCAAGCTGCCGAGAAGAATGAAACTGGGGAGAGGGACGTTCTTACCGAGAATTAGGATTCTTACCGAAAATAGTCAGTGAGCCTATCTATATGGCAAGGCAGACATCTAGTCACAGAGCATCTGGTCTTTGTCATACGAGTCACCTTCTCCTTGTCATTTGAGTCCCTATCTTCTCCCCTTGAAGTCCCAAGCCCCTGTCCTTTTCCTTAACTCAGAATATATGCCCTCGTTTTTCTCTCACTGACCTTGGAATCTTCATTTCTATGTCGATCCCCTGTATTATGTACTTAAGATGGTTTTTTTCCCTCCTTCTGATCTGTTTGGGGTTAATCTGATCAGTCAACCAGCCAGAGAGGAATCCAGAGGGGTGGGGGAAATTTCCTCCCCACCCAACAACTCCTCTGGGGCTCCCAGTCATTACTGGTGGGTGAGGGACAAGTCAGGCACTCTCCCAGCCCTATGTACTGTCCCTGCTTGGGCCTGTCCCTTACTGCCACCATGGCAGTGAAGTGAGGGCCAATGTGGGGCAATGGCAGCACCCAGAATATTAGGTCCTGCTCTCTAACTCAGCGGGTCCTCACCAAATTCAAACTCAGATGCCTGTGCTGCTTTAGGTCACGAGTGGGGAACTCAGGAGACAGACGTGGCCTGTCCAGTGACCTACTTGCTGGCAGACCCTGCTCTTGCCATCAGTGCTCACTGAGGACAGGGCCCTGACGGACTTCAGTGAGTGCCTGTGTCATCTCTCCTGCCTCGCTGTCCTCTCTCACCAGGCTTTCCAAACCTTGGCCAGACAAGTCCATGATCTGCCCCAGCCTTCCTTAGGGTTCAGGGGCAAGTGTGAGCTTAGACAAGCTGAAAAGGAACAGTAGCACCCCGTGCTGGGAGGTCTCGGGAAGGGACCCTTTCCTTCCCCGCCCTCTCACTGCGAGTGCACATCGGCTCATGCAGGAGAAGTCAGTACAGCAAACCTGGGTGTCCACATCCAGGACGAGAATTTCCTCCGGCACAGCCTCCCCACCTCTCGGAAGACATCTGCAGAGAGAGAAACCTAACGAAATTCATGCAGCCTTGTTAACAAATAACCTGAACGGCAAAAGAAAAATAGCTAAGGATGCCAGTCAGAGAAGACTGACTGCATAGGCACTAGGAAGGACACTGTATCTAGCAACACAGAAAAAAGTCAAAAAAAGTGGAAAATGGTGCAAAATGATATGTATAGCATATTCTAACATAATCAGGCAGAGCAGCACACACATACTCTGGACACATAGAGTAAACTTCTACAGACACTTAGCAGGATGCATGTGTTCGCGGCATATAGTATGTAATGGTGTATGATCTACGCTTGTCCACGGCAGGTGACGGTCGGGATTACGTAGCAGGTAACATAAGCAGAGGCGATGTTAAGTCCACGATGAACACAGCACAAGGCAAAGCACGCGGCGTAGGCAGCAGCAGCGAGCACGCGGCTCTGCGTGATGCATCCCCGTACATAGCATAGAACAACTCACAGGATGTAAGGGAATGCAGTATATTAATAGACTACAAAAAACAGTGGGCCAAGTATTTGAGAGTTCTAAGGTTAGGCAACAAGTTTTTAGACTCCAGAACAAAAGCATGATCCTTCAAAGGGAAAGGTGATAAAATAACCATCATAATTAGGAACTTCTGTAAAAGACCCATTGACGAGGGTAAAAAGACGAGCTGCACACTGGGGGGAAATATTTGCAAACTCTATATCAGGCAAAAGGCTAATATTGAGACTCTACAAAGAACTCTCAAAATTCAAGAGGAACACAAAAACCAAAACCGAAAAACAAAGCACAAGCCGCATAGTTAGGATGTGGGTAAAAGACATGGAGAGATTTGGAGCAGAGCATTTCAAGACAGAAAATGCATGCACTGTGATGGGGTCAGTATCAGCCACCAGGAAAATGGGTATTAAAATCCCAGTGACACATGGCAATACCTCGAGAATGGCTAGAATGATAGTGACAGCTCAGTCACAGGGCCGAGCTGTTCTGCAGTCAAGACAGGCTTTAATGGAGGTGCTGGGTTCTTCACTGTCCAGAAGAGACTGCATCCACAGCCCCTGCCCGTCCTGCCACCCACAGCGAGGAGCCAGCCAGGGTCATGCTGTCCTCAATCCAGGTGGAAGCCAGGTTCCTGCGCTGCCTCTGCATACATCTCTGGACAAGCTGTCTCTAAAATCAATTTATTTTCAGCTCTCAACCTGGAACTTAGTCTAGGACGTCATTGACACCAAATGACTAGTTTCCTTTCTTTCCCCTGGACATCCATTCATGCTATTTCTGAAATAAATCGTACGCTTTTTGAACAGACAGACACAAGTTCTAAAATAA
>RJWH01004136.1:0-120172 GCA_004363575.1 Solenodon paradoxus | reverse complement strand
GCTGCCTATTCCAGCAGCTATCAAAGTGGTGGTGAAGGTTAGGCCCACGAGTATAGGCAAGAAGACAGCCCATTTCTCCCTCTTCCTGGCCAACTTGGCCTCGAGTTCTCCTTCACCATAATGCATAAGCTGTGGGGTTAGCACAGTCGGATAGCATGGAAAGGCGGAGGAGGAATTGATGGTCCGTAACAACGTCCCATTACACCAAAACAATGTACCTGGAGGGCTGGCGGTGGTTCCCGAGACTTGCACAGTCTGGTTGCAGGAGGAGGAACTTGTGGGAGCGTAACATACCTCGTGGTCGCCCATCAAGTCCCGGAAGAGTGGCACTTCTTTCATGGTAAAGGATATTGGGGACTTTGAGACAATAAGAGGGGTGGGTATAGGGACTGCTGCAATTGGGGAGCGGTCGAGAAAGGCACATAAGAAGCAGTCAGTTATATTTCCTATATCTGAAATGTTGAGAAGCTGAATGCCCTGACGGATAACGTTAAGCCAGCAGAAAGGGTTTTTGGACTTTTTTAGGGCTATACTGCTGTCTAAGGATCCACGAAGCCTCCCGGATTACCTTCCACCAGGTGCTGCTCCAGACCAGGGCCTACTCTCCCGTCCAGACTGAGCCAGACGACACCAACCTCTGACCCCCTCCCCTCTACGCCCCACCTGTCAGCGGGAAGTAGCCAGAACGATCACACCACCCCTTTATCCTATCAAAGAGGTTGGAATGTTAGGCTGGCTCAGAAAGACAGGACAGCAGGCAGGGACGGCGGGCATGCCCAGCGGCCAAGCCCGGGAAAAAGGTGGATGACATCAGAATAAGGGCTGCGACCCCCACACCTGGATTCACAGGGCCAATCCCCAATCGCGATATGGGAAGCCTGTGGAATTCCTCTGCTTAAAGAGCGGGTCCTTCTTTGTTGTGGCGCGCGACTTCCCAGCCCGCGACTTCCCCAGGCCCATTTTGCGGACTTGGGAGTTTCGCCCGGGTGTGCAAACCCCAATAAAGCCCTGACTATTCTGCTTTTTGTCTGATTGAACTTTTTCTCCTCGCGGAGCCCAGAAAAACCTTACAATTTGCAGCACACAACTGGACTCTAGCATAGGGTCCTGCTTGAGGGACTCAAAAGGCAGGGAACTGGGAGGCAGAGAATGCCCTGCCTTGTTGATTCTTTACAGAGAAGTTGCAGGAAACTGTGTCTCAGAGCCTCAGTCTGAGGTTCTCCTTTCTGGGGTCTCCCAGGAGACCCTGAAAAGTGTGACAGAATGCCCATGGGGTGAAGATCCCTGAGAGAAAGAGAAGTTGCTCACCCTCTGCATTGCCATCCTCCCCTGAGTTCAGGAGATGGAATATGAGAGACTCGTAAACTCAGGGTCACACCTAGGACACAAGACAGTTGTGAGGACCTCCTTGGGATCACCTAATGTAAAGTATCTGGGAAGTTCCTAAAATAGCAACCCCTGGGGGCTCAGGGGGCTCTCGGAGAGCCAGCCTGCCTCTGCTGGCCTGTCACTCCGTTGACACACCTCTTCTCTCTTCATCCTTCCCAGCACCCCCATCAAGGACTGATGATGAGGACCTACTCCAGTCCCCTGGGTGACAAGGAGGGGAAGAAAGCTCAGTCCTCTTCTATTCCAACCTAACGTGACCCAGTTCACTTGGAGCATGACTGTCTCAAGGAGACAAGCACAAGGTAGCTACTGTGCATGACCCAGTTAACTAGAAATCTCTCCAGCCATCAACCCACCTGCTCAGCAACACGCACCCTACAGAGCTCAGCTAGAAAAATAGGAGACTGAGTCACAGGTCAGACCATTCAACACTCAGTAATATAGTTGTGGGCCAAGTTTAAGGCAGCTGAGGGCAATGATTTGGGTTAGAAACTGCAAACAAGATCAAGACACATAAAAACCTGCTTTGGAGAAGCTAGATAAATGAAATCTCCAGCTTAAAGTTTCTGGGTGGCTGTGACGGGGGAATATAATGAAGAAATCCAACCAGGACAAGAAGACACAGGTGGCGGTATACTTGCAAATGGAAACTGAAATCAGTTGCAGAGAGAAGCTGAGGACCAGGCAAGAGACTTGTGGACGGCACTCGGGCCAGGAGATGTTCATGTCGCTGCCAAATCAACTGAATATTGTAAAATCCTTTCTACTACTGAAGATGTTCCGAGGCAAATCGAAGTCGTGGCTTTGGGAAGACTGTACAAGATGTGGGAATAAGAACCACGGCCATGGGATGCTCTGAACAGGGAAATAAAACACAGTTTGTGCTTAAAGAATGATGCACCTCAGCTTCTGCACCTCCAAACTCAGATCCCCTCCTCACCCCATGAAAGGAAAGTCTGAGACAAGGATTTATATGCAAGTACTTTATCTGGGGAAGCGTCCCTGGAAATAGGAGTTGGGGGTGGGGTGCATGGGAAAAAATGAAACAGAGAAGGATAAAAATCCAATATGAAGGTGCAGTATCAGAGTAACCACTGCCATGGGCAACAGGAATTCAACCCCACTGGGACCTTCTGAGGAGAGGAACTGTGAGAAAACATCAAAGAATTATCCGTCTGAAAGTGGAAGTGGTGGGGAGGGGTGGGGGGGGCACTTGTCCACCAGCTTCTGCCCTCATTGGTCAAGGGTTGCCCTGGGTGGGTTTTAACTCCCTCTAGTGGTGACTAGTGAATTAGCATGGGGGGCGGGCGGGGTGTGGGCTGTAATCCTGTTTTGAGGCATTTGCCAATTCCCATGGTATAAATGCTCCCACCATGTTCAAGCTGCCAATGGTTTAATATCCAGCTAGCAATTTTTCTGAATCTATAACAATCGCCTCTTGCAAGTCAGTATAAGACAAGTCCAACACCTCATAGACTCACATTTCCAAGCTAGTTAATATGTGGGTGCTAAGGGCATCCCCCTGGGTACCTCAAGCCTCAATGAGGTGCCAGCCTTGGTCCCATGGACTAGATCCTGTAAGCCTGCCACTTACAGAGCAGTAAGGGGACAGGGCCACCCTGCAGGTACAGTCAACTTTCCCCAGGCACTGCTCAGTTTCCTCAAGTTTTCATCCCTGGATCCCGTGGTTGGTTGAGACGGGGCACAGGTGACACCCAAGTCTCCTCAGGCCCCCAGGGCAAGGCCCCCATTTGGGCTACTAGACCTAAAGCCCAGAGGTTGGGTGGGCTCTAAACCACAGATATTTCCTCTCACCGTCCTGGAGGGTGGGAAGTGCCAGATGAAGCCACCACCAGCAGATTCAGTGCCTGGAGAGGACCTGCTTGCTGGGCCACAAGTGACAGCTGTCTGCTCCCTGTGTCCTCACACGGCAGAGGAGTGGGGAGTGCTCTGGAGTCTCTATCCTTATGTGAGACGATTTATTCCCATTCATGAGGGTCCAGCCCAATCACCTCCCAAAAGCATCACCTTCAAAGGCCTTCTCATTAGGGGTTAAATTTCAGCATAAGAATCTAGGGGTGAGGCAGGCATTCCATCTATAGCAACTGTTTGTTGGGGGATCCTCCAGGGTGGAGAGCAGTCCTCCCCCAGGAGGGGAAGGGGAAGTGTGGACCCCAGAGTGCGGGCTTTCCTCCTGTGGCACCAGAGACACTCCTTTTGTAAAGCCTTTAAGTCATGGGGTAAGAGCCTAGAATACTTTCTGGCCTGAAAGATGACACTTCAACTGGGGATTCCGCCCTGGAGCTAGGAGGCGGCAACTCAGACAGAGTTTGGGCTGCTCCGCACCCTCCCCGAGTCCCACCATCAGGCAGTGCCTGCTTGGGATGGGGGTGGATGGACAAGAAAATGTGGGCATTTCCTTTTGGGGCCCTCTCTGGAGTCTTCCTCCTCTCCACCTTTCAGCTCTTCCTCTGCTTGTCCACTCGACCGGGCTGTCGCCCTCAGAGGGGAGGTGGGGGAGGCGCAGGGAGAGAAGGAGCTGAGAGCACGCAGTGTTCCCTTTCCGCTCCTCTGCGCCTTAATTAAGTGCTTTCATTCCCTCCTTCCTCTCCATACAGGCCGGTGGAGATAAGGCATTGATTCCCTCCCAGAGGAGGAGGAAGCAGCAGGAGGGAGGCCTGCAGTTCTCTTGTGGGACAAGACGGATGGCTTATTAGGGAGGCCTTAATTGTGTGGTTTGTAACTTGAAGAAGTTGAAAGAGGAACAAAAAAGTCTGAACTGGGGACTGCCTGGGGTCTGTTTCTCCCCTCAAGGAGGGTTCTGCTCAGGCCTAGCCCAGATCAGCCCAGCCCAGCACCACCCGGGGAAGAGATGGGCTCCAGAATATTCTCAGTGAAAAGAAGCCGGGCGATCATCTCACAAAACCAGAAGGGTGCTGCCTGTGGCCAGACACAGCCAAGGGCAAGGCCCGGAGCTGGGAGTCAGAGATCTGGGCTATGGACTGGCTCTGCCACCAGCTAGCCAAAGGGTCTTGATTCATTCTGTGCCTTCTGAGCCTCCATTTCCCTTTTCATCAGATGAAAGGGTTGACCTGCATCCAGATGGTTTGAACTACGTGCAGAAAGGTGTAAAAGGAGAGAAGCCATCCCAACTTCCTCTTCAATGTTCACTTAACCTTCCTTGTGGATTGGGATTTGATGTGAGCCCTGCGATGGTCGGCACATTATTTAACCTCATTGTTCAATTGCGTCCATTAAAAATGGACATGTAACAGAATCACAGGACTGTTGGGAACTCATACAATTCCCAGCACATGGTGAGAACTCCATCAGTGCTACCTCTTTTTATTAAACAGCTTCTTGCTTTCAAAACAATGATTTGAGTCGATCTCCCAACAATGTTGGTCAAGTTGTCATCCTGCTTAGAGCTGACACCTAGCTTAGAGCAGTTAATTGTCTTGACAACAGACACACAGCTGTCCCTAACAGCCCAAGCTGAGACCCCTGGGTCCTTCCCCTCCCAGAGTCCAGAAGGAGGGGTGGTGGACCCTCACAGAAGGACTCCCGCCACTCACCAAGGGGAAACGCTGACCAAACCCAGAGAGAAAGCACTTCCCAGAAGTGAATGTAAACCCACTCCGAAGCTGGGAGCCCCTCTTATGAAACAGAAGGGCAAGTGCCCATCCTTTCCTATTCAATGCACACCCTGGGAACAGAGGTGACAAAGCGGCATCTGAAGTCTGTGGTCATTTTCAGAAAATGAGAGTCCGAAACTCCAAATGTTCTTCCCAAAATGCAGACACTGAGAATCAAGGCAACAGTGTTTAGTGCAGGACTTTCATTGAACCCCAGGTCAACTTAAAGGCATGTTAGGATCTGCCAGGATATAGAATGTCACCAAACTGGGCTCCTGCCCACACGTACACACCTCTCACCCACCTCCCACTGACCACACTTCACCTGGATCATCTCCATTTTCTTGATTTATGTTTGGGGTCCCTGAGAGTCCATTTTCTAGAAGAGTTTGTAGCTTTTTAAAGGTTTGAAAAGCAGGGAGCCACAAAGCCAAGTTCTAGCCACAGCTCTGTCCTGTGAAATTGGGATCATACCTTCCTCTACGTGCACAGGGGTCTGACCGAAGGAGTATCTCCAAGTGGCATTTCCACCTGTGGGTCTCCAGTCCAGCTTCATTCTCTGGGTGGCTCTGCGGGTGGACAGACCAAGAGGGAGAGTCACTACATCCCCACAACCCTCCTGCCTGTCTCCCCTAAGGCACCAAAGGACTAATAAAGCCTAGGGTTGTTTTCTTTTTCATATCACTCTGGATAATATTGATACTGGTTTGCCAAACAGAGAAACAATTCTCTCTTTATGGCAAGAGGAGGACATGGAAAATGAGCCTGCTCATTAGCAAGACTGGCTGGAGATGTGTCCCCCTCATCCCCCTTATCTCCAGGACAGCTTGGAGACTTGGAGCAAATCACAGATGCAAGATATTCATCTGTTTGCATTTAATTTGAGGCTGAAGTTCCTGGCTCCTGACAATGGAGAGCTGCATTCCAACATGCAGCATCAGGAGGGAGGAGAGGAGGAGTGATTACTGCCTGCGAGGTGCAGTAATTATAAATCAAGGGCTTCTCAGGAATATCTGGGTCCCCTCACTGTTTCTTTGGTGATTAAAGAGACGCAGATAACTCAGGGCAGGGTGACTGATTTAAGGGGGTATTAGTGAGAAGTGGCACTTCCTACACCTCTGGGAAAAGCTATCTCCCATCAGAAACAGTGCAATGGCTGTCCTTTATCAATGGCCCACTATATGCTAAAACCTGCGCTCAGGGCATTAGAAACTTTATCTCAGTAAGTCCCCCCAAAGTCCAGATGCAAAAGGGAGATCGTGAAAGCTCTATTTTACAGCTATGGAAACTGAGGCTTAGAAAAGGTTAATCACCAGCACAAAGTCACAAAATGAGAGCCAGATTCTAGATCTATCTAGCCAGATAACTCAATCAGTCACTCTGCATTCCACAAGCTCAGCCTCACCATTTTCTGCTTCCTCCCGGAGTCTATCAATAGTAATAATGACAATAACAATAATAATAGATATTTTCTGAGATCTTGCTATGTGCCAGACATGTGACTCTAACTCCCAGCAGCGTGATTGCTTTTTGTTTATTTCATTCGTTCTTCTCAACAATCTATGAGGTAAGTACCAGCATCCCCATTTTACAGATGACAAAACTGAAACAAAGTTATTAAATCAGCTCCCCACAGTCACACACCTGCTTGGAAATGGAGCTGGAGTTCAATAGTCTACAGTTAACTCGGACTGACTCTTTCTTGTGAGTCTAACTGCCTGCTAGCCAGGGGACAAGGAAGGGCTGAGCAGGAGATGGCGGGCATCTGGGCAGGCTGGCATCCCACACACTTTGCCAATGCTTTCAGCGACTGTCAGGAGGCAGAACTGTCTTCTTGCATATACAACTGGGGGTTTGAGAAGTTTTCACAAAGGCACCAGGGCTGACTGCCAGGGGCAATGATGGGACCTGACTCCCATCGGGCACATCCTCTCACTGGCAGACAGGAGGCTTCTGGCCTGGAGTGACGGCACGTCCAGAATATTTGGGGCAAAGAGAGTACAAGTGTTTACTGCAGAGCCAGGAGAGAGAGAAGAAGGGAGAGAGAAGAGCTTGGGACCAGATGAAGTCCTGCCCCAGGAGACAGTGAGAAGAGCAGGGACTCAGCATCAGAGGTCTGTGTGGAGAGGAGCCCTAGGACTCAGGAGCTGAGAGCAAGCCATTGACATGCACAGCAGCCAGCCAGAGAGCCCAGCCTTACCCAGACCAGAGCAAGGAAAGAGTGCCACTGCCCCTGCCACCCTGCGTGACCCCCCGGGGGTCAGTTAACGACAGGCACACCTGTCCCCACCCGACGGTCAGCCTTTCCAGCTTGGGGATAAGGAAGATCTGGCACTGATTCAAATTTGAAGTGGAATTATTACCTGGGACTGTACATGTGAATGTTGGCACTAAAACCTGTTTTCTGCCTGAAAGTGACTTTTACAATGAATATGTTACTTAAGAGTGAACTATTAGTCATAGAGAGAAAATGTAAAAGACCAGTGGGAAACACAAATACAGTTGCATTTTGTTTACATCCATACATTGCAACTTGCAATTTTTCAATGTATTCAGGACCCTGTGGGATGAGGCAGGCAAAAATACAGAAAAAGATTCCAAAATACGCCCCAGATCAGAAGGAAAGGGTTCATCCCCTCATCAGCCAGACTCTGCGCTGGTATGTGTGTCAGGAGAAATAGCAGTGTGACCTTCAAACCACATCAAAAGCAACACGGTCAGGGCACCCAAGGAGGCTGCACACTCTCAGCACTGGCCTGGGTCTGCCCTGACATTTTCTGAACTGAGATCAAAGAAATTTGGAATTGACACAAAACCTAAACTGAGCCTTAGTCTGCACGCAATCGTGAATCACTGAAAATATTTAAACCCAAAATTAGCCTGGTATTGCAGTCACCTGAGACCTCAGGGGTCAAGAGGACTGGAGAGGGGTTCTTGGTCTCTCTGGGGAATGGCTTCTGGCTGCTTTGGGGTCCTCTTACCTGTCTACTCACCCTCTGACCCCAGAGAGAAGCTTTTATAACTTCCTATAGCCCAAGAGTTTAGAGGGATCCGGACCTGCCAAGAACAGGAGACCGGTTGCCCAGGACCCAGATGTGCTGGGCTCTGGGCCTTGGTCAGGCAGCAGCGTGGCCCCCACTCCAAACAGGAGCGAACCAGTGGGAGTGAAGGAAGTGTGTGTCCCAGATCCCAGATGCCTGGAGACACCAAGAGGAAAAAAGTGAGGCTGGTTTCTCCCACAAAGGCCTGGTATTCACAGAGAACAGAGCGCTCTGCAGGGCATGAGCTCCAAGAGGCTCCCCTCCACCAACCCCACCAGGCCTTAAGGTCAGCACAAGTCCAGGGCAGCCCCACTTCCTGCTGCAGCTCCAGCTCGTGCTCTAGAGCCGTGCTCTGGAGCCAGGCTGCCTGGGTCCAAATCCCCAGTCAGTAGCCAGGTGACCTTATGCAAGTTACTTGATCTCTCTGCTGTTGATATCCTCTTCTGTCAGGTGGGCTCACAACCACCTGCTGAGTGAGTTAACAGGACGGTGGCACACGTTTGTGCTATGTAACTGCTCCCCCAGTTCCAGTGCTGAGCCCCGCCCTGGCCCGCCTCCCTGGCTTCCTGGGCTCTGAGGGCTGATTTAGTGCACTCTTCTCTCCTCTTCCCTCTCCAGGGTGAATTGGTTTGAATGTGATCTATAATCTTCCCAAAGGCCCCCGAGGGACCCATCGGCTCCTTCTAAGGAGCATTAACTCAAACCATAACCAGTGCTTCACGCCTGGGAGGCCAGGTCCCCGGGGAGCCCTGACAGCCACAGAGGAGCTGGGCCTGGTTTTCCAGCTCAGGATCAGGAATCGAATGGCAGTATTCCGAACCCAGCCCCACAAGTGGCTGAGAGCCCACTGCCCTGTGGCCAGCTGAGCAGCCTACAGAGGTGGTTTCAAGGTAAGAGGGTCCCAGGGAGGTACCACACTTGGTCTTCCTGGGGTTAGGGACAGCCCTCAAGTTCCCAGCAAACAATTCCCTTTCGGTTTGACCATAGGTCCTTGGCCACTGCTTCCCTCCTCTGGGGTAGAAATGAGAAGTCTCCTAGTAATTCACTCTCTGGGGCCTCATGTCCCAGGAAGCAGAGAAAGGCTTAGAGGAGTCTGGTCTGGGAGGAGGTGCTGGGGCTGAGAGACACCTACTGAGGGGACCAACAGGAGTAGAACACGGGAATGGCAGGGAGGCCTGACCACCACTGCCAGGGCTGCTCAGAAGTCCTTCTCTAGGATGCACTTTGTCCAGAACGCCCATGCCCTGGGAGCTGGGATTGTGCCTGTGTCCTGGGGAAAGGGAAGGGGTGGTCCAGCTGGGAGGTCAGAGAGAGAGGCCTGGGGCCAGGGAGAGAGAGGAAGAAAGTTTCCACCATGCATCTCCTCAAACTGGGCTCCCTGAGAACAGAGCTCAAGCAGAGCCTCTTATCCCCTTTCCTGCCCGCAGAGTGCCCTCAGCTATTCCCCACGGTCCTCACCACCTCATCCTGGCCCCTCGTTCAACCTCCCTGTCATTTGACTTCACTGGAAAAACCAAGGAGATTAGTTGAGTTTCTGTTTGTTTGTGTGAACAACAGACACTCAGGAAAGCAGGCAGCCTCCTCTGTCCTCTGTCCAGGGAGTCTCAAGGGGCCTGGGGTCTGGAATCTGGGGTCTGGGGCCTGGGATCTGAGATCTGGGGTCTGGGGTCTGGGACCTGGGGTCTTGGATCTGGGGCCTAGAATCTGGGATCTGGGTTCTGGGGTCTGGGATCTGAGATCTGGGATCTGGAGTCTGGGGTCTGGGGCCTGGGGTCTGGGATCTGGGGCCTAGAATCTGGGATCTGGGATGCACACCACCATCACTCCCCTGGGTCCACTGCTGCCCAGAGGCCAGGCCATGCCGCTGCCCGACCAAGGCCAGGGAGACCCTGGCAGGCATCTGGGGAGATTCTGGATTGTGCTTCCCCCGCTCTGGGTTAGGCAGGCGGGAGCGAATGGCCCCGCCCTCCACCATCCCAGTCTGCTCTCTGGAGGGAAGGGCTGGGTTGCTCTGACGCCTCTGGGCTCAGCCCAGCTCATCTGTCCACTAGGATCCACTCTGCAATCCCTCCTCCCGCTCCTGATTCCCCTCTCACAGTGCTTCCTATGGGCACTTAACCCTAGACCAGGCTCCTGTGCAAACCCACACAAACCCGCCCTTGTATCTCTGCTCCTCAAGCCGCCCTCCTCCCAGGAGGTAGCTGGAATCTAACGAGCGCCACGTCATTTGTTCAAAACCACTCAGTGTGTGCCTACTATGTGCCAGGCCCTGGGCTGGGGCCTAGGATTTGAGATCAAAGCAGCTGCAGCCACTGCCCTGGTGGGCTGCCCAGCCTGGCGGCCCCACGGTCCACCTCTCCAGTCCAGTCACAGGGTTCTGGAATCAGAGCGGCAAGAAGTTCACCTTGTGGCTTCTCCCTCACCAAGACCCGCAGTCTCCAGGTAAAAGAACAGCAAACACACAGGGTCCCCTAGGGCCAGGCCTGGATCTCATGTGATTCTCACAAAGACCCTCTAATTCGTGTCTCCTGCGTGTCACCTGTGTGACAGTCAGACACAGGATCTTTAGGAAGCTTCCCAGGGCCCAGCACGGAAGGCAGCGCCAGCTGGGGGTGGCCCTGTCTATGCCATTCTGTGGAGCCTTTCAGGACTCCAAAGCCTTAGCACCCTGATTCCTTGAAGCTCCCATGCAGCGAGCCTCACTGTCATCCTACGACAGAGAGCGCTAAGGCTGGGGTTAAAGAACAAATTCGTATGCAAACTCCTTGAAGGCAGATACTTCTCAGTTTAATTTAGTCCTGTATCCCTCGGCTCCAAAACCTAGTACCATACCTGCTGTAGAAAAACACTCAAAAAAGTCTCTGCGGTGCAGCCTGGTGGCACAGTGGTTGGGCACAGTGCACATGCACCCAGGGTCCCAGGTTCACACCCCAAAGTCAGCAAGAACAAACAAGATAAACAACTAAATAAAATAAGTAAGTGCTTCTTCCTCCTCTCTCTGCCGGCCTGTCTCTGCTCACCTTCATTCATGCCTGCACTTTTCCTTTAAAAAAAAAAAAAAATCTCTGTATGTACGAATGAATGAATAAAGAAACCATGAATAATTATTTCTGGGGACAGGAGTTGGTCCCTTGCAACCCCCCTGGTTGGTCAACGCCAGTCACCAGCAGCCATTATGGTCAAACATGGAAGCCCACTCTGTGACTCTGTGGCCTGGAAAATCTAGGAAACGAGGACACCTGTGCTGAGCTAGGACCTCCACAGGGTTTGATGAGAAGGGCTGAGACACAGGACAAGGCAGTGGAGTCACACCTGAGAGTCTAGCAGAGAAGCGTTGAGAGTCGGGCCCCCAGGCCTATCTTGTTTGGGACCCGTAGGGAGAGGGCTGCCCAGCAGCAGGCAGACCTGCTGTACCACCTGCCAAGGCTGCCAGCCCCTGCCCAGCCACTCACAGTGGGAGGTCACAGACTGAAACTGGAGAACCTTCCAGTCAATCCCCCACTGTGCCCAGAGCCCCCTACCTCTTACTCACCTCAGAGCTGGGGTCCTGCTGGCCAAGAAGAAACTGAGCCCCAGGGAGGAGAGAGAAGAGAAAACAAAATGATTCCCTGCCCCACCCCCTCCCAATCGGCACAGATGCAGCTTGCCACTCAAAAAGCAATCTCTCCAAACGTTTAAAAACTGCCTGCAATTTATATCTTGTGCTTGACAGAGCATCTCCAAGTCATTTCCTGGTGCACAGAAGTAGACTCCTGAGCCCAGAGGGCTGCTGTGCCCCAGCCTGGGTCACTAAGCTGGGCACCCCCAATGGGAGAAGGGAGGGCCAAGGTGGGGTAATCCCCCTGTGAGCCCTTTTCCACCTAGGAGAGGCGTAGAGGGAGGTCCGACAACCGCAACCGTAGACAGGAATTCCCCAAAGGAATGGAGCCATGGACAAATAAAAGACATGTGCTTTGATTCTTCCAGACATTTATCAATAACTTCCCCACCACTGCCGAAGAAACAGGTGATTCAAATGAGCTGTGTCCTAGGCTCGAGGACAGAGAATAGGGACCAAGGGACTGAGAAGGGGGACAGCCTTCACTCCCCAAATTGAAAGAGAGGAAGGAATTCAGATGGAGGGCACAGCGGAGGCACAGGTGATGGGCAAGAATGGGGGTCCCTGCCTCCAGGAGCTAGCCGTGCCCCTCGCCATGTCCACGGGGCCATCGGGCAGAAAGAGAAATTGATAGGGGAACAAAGCGAAATAAAGAGGTCAGTCAGGAGAGGAGAGAGGCCTCTCAGACAGGAAGTAGGGTCGCTGTGGAGACAGAATGTCCCCTTCTCTCTCTCCTCCCCGCTCCAGGGGCTGGGGCTGCTTTCTCCCTCAGCTCTGCCCACCTTCCCCTCCCAGCCACCCGACCACTCACCTTCAGTCTCTGTGCAGCCTGCCAAGCTCATGCCCTCCCCAAAACTTTGGACCTGCTGTTCCCTGTTAGGAACGCCCTTCCCGCAGATCTTCAACTGGCCACTTCTCCTAATCCAATGTCACCTTCTCTGACCCCAGTATTTAACCCTCCCGCTGTCCATTGTCTTCATAGCATTTACCCTCTGAAATCAGCGGCCTGTGGTTTTACGTCATGATTCCTAGTCAACTGCTTAAAATGTTAAACTCCACGGAAGCAGAGCCTTGTCTGGCTCGTCCCCAGAGACAGCCCCAGCACCTGGAGCCGTGGCTGTCACTGAGTAGGTGCTCAATGAAGATCTGCTGGATAAGCTCTTCAGTAGAGAGCAGAGGTGCGGGCTCCTGTTCCAAGCAGGGCTCCTCTGCCTGCAGACTGCGGCCCGCTGCTCCCTGTATAGTTCCTTCTGCAGTTAATCATGTTCTGTCGGTGACACTCTGTGTGTTGTCAATGGAGGCTGCACCTCATTCATCTCTGTCTCGCCCCAGGGTCCAGCGCATAGTAGGTGCTCAATCAGGGGGTCCTCTGTCATTAGCCTTCCCCACCTCCCCCTGCATGAGCGATGGGCTCACAGCAGACACCCCTGCAGGTCCCTTGAGACAGAGAGGAGGAACTGCTCAGAGAGGGGAGCAGGGGGAGTGGCTCAAAGAGAACCTTCCTTGTCAAGGACTTACCATCTGCCCTGAGGCAGAACACCCCTCTAGACCAGAAAGACACAGGGTTTGGAATCTAAAAAAAAAAAAAAAGAAAGAGCACATCTTGGTGGCCTTCTGGATTAGTCCACTTCAGCACAGTCCACAGTTCAAAATCTAGAGCCTGGAAAACAACCAAGGTGAACAACTAAGAAAAAATAAAGTGCTTCTTCCTCTTCTCTCTTCCTGCCTGCTTCTACTCATCTTCATTTCTGCCTGCACCTTTCCTTTCAAAAAAGTTTCCCGCTCAGGAAACAGGAGCTGGGTGACCTGGGGCAAATCTGTTCACCTCTCTGAGTCTCAGGTTCTCATCAGAAAAAACAGTCACGGGAAAAAGACATATGTTATGGATGGAGCGAGACTGACTCACACCTAGCATCTGATGAGGGTGAAATAAATGCTAGTGATAAGGACTATAGTAGTAATAACTCAGAGCTACTCACTGTTCAGCACTTTCCTTTCGGTGTTGCATTTAGTTTTCAAAAAGTCCTGACATAGGTACTGTGATTAGTATCAGTTTTCAGGTGAGGACAGGGGATCCAGAGAGGTTAGGTTACTTGCCTCAGACCACAGAGCTGGCAAGCAGAGAGCTAAGGTTCAAACCCAGGAAGTCTGCCCTCAGAGTCCCACTGAAGTTAACTACTGCTAGTGCTAGAATGGCGCAAAGCTCAAGCACAGCCTTACCCCTCTACGCCTCAGTTTCCCTGTCCACAAATTGGGTGTAGGAGCTCTGCCTGCACAGAAGTAGTGTGAGGATTCCACAACATGCAAGCACGTGTGTGACTCTCAGTGGACATCCATACATGTAGACGGCCTCTCTTTCCCGTGCCCAAGGGGACAGCAGCCCCTCTGCGTACTCTAAGCAGAAAGCCGCGTGGAGAACAGAGCCAGCTGATAAAACAAGTGTCGGCTGCTCATTTGGTAAATGGGATTTGGTTAGAAAGATGAACGCTGCCACTTCTGGCTAATGTGTCATGTAAATTCTAATGATAATACAGCTCCCGCACCCGTGCCCGCCCCCGCCTCATGCCCGCTGCCTCTGCCGCCGCCGCCGCTCAATTATCTCCCCGAGGCTCCTGGCAGAATCCATGCCTCACTGGAATCCTCGCCCTAGCCTGCCTCCCCAGCCGCAAATAATGAAAACCCGCCTCGTCCGCGAGATTGCTCACTTACATTTTCTATTAATTTTTTCCTTTCAGAGGAAAAATGAGAGGAGCTGCGGAAGGAGGAGGTGAGGTGGGGGACGGGTCGAACTGCTGTCTCCCAAGATCCAGAAGGCTCCATGCCAGGCACTGGACACACGGGCAGGCTGGGCCTCCCTCCGTCATCAAACCCCTAAGACAGGAAAACTGCAGGTCAGTGAGGCCTGGAGATCAGAACCCTGGTGGGGAAGGAGACCTGGACTGGAGTAGGGAGCAGGGGTCCAGCCCTCTGTTCCCTTGCACTAGGCCTGAGAGTAAGTCCCCTCATCTCTCTAGAGGCAGTTCTCTCATCTGTAAATGTCAGGTGAGCAGGTGACTGGGGCCCCCCCAGCCCATCTTGGGCTGACAGGCTGTCATTCCGTCTCAGGGGAGAAGACTGCAGCAGCTCTCTAGGAAGGCCTTCCCAGCAGACAGGAAGGGCTCCAGGAGTGAAGGCGGCCGGGTTCAAGGTGTGACGTGCTCAGACTCACCACTCTCCGGCTGGTTCTGAGTCCACCCAGATACTTAGGCAGAATCTGACAGTGGGGGATGGAGGATGGAGCACAGGGTGGGCAGGGAGAGTTACCCCCATTCTAGTAAGGGAGAGGAGGGGCTTGAGGGGAACCCCCATACCCAGGTCCCACCCAGAGTCCTGACTGTGGGATCCCCAGGAAGCTGGAGATCTGGAGAGCATCTTCCACGTGCTGGGAACCTGACCAGTACTTGGCCGCAGGGGCTGCTCACAGACCAGTGCAGGCCATTGCTCTGCAGGGCACACGGGGTTTACACAAAGCATAGCAGGACGCCTGCCCACCCCCGGGGGAAGCTTTCCCAGAAGACATTGAATCCAGGTGGCTCTAATAAGGATGAAGGTCGCCTAGGGGATTTGCTGGCGTGTAAAATAGCATCTATCAAACAGTGGACACTCGACAAATGCCGTGGCCCCACTAGCTTCCCAACTCAGAAATCCAGGACAGCTGGCTTCATGAGGCCATGAAATGGCCTTAGTCCTATACGGCTGCAGGAGAGTTAGCGGCTGCAGGTCCATTTGACCTGGGCTCAGCTCCCTGCGTGCACCTCTGTCCGTCTGGGGAAAGACCAGAACCACTTCACGGCCCTGTGACGAATCTGACGAAACCTCTTTATTTTCCAGCTCTGCTTTGGAGACTGCCTAGTAAGGTCACGGCGCCCCAGTCCACGGCCAAGTGACCTTCTCCTCCAGAGGAGCAGCCTCTCCCAGAGTGAGTGGTGCCTCCCCGGGCCACGCAGGGCCACTCCAGCAGGGAGGCCCATTACAAGAGCTGGGGGCCCAGCACAGTGCCAAACATGCAGCAGGGGCTCAGTGCCTGTTTGAAGACTGAGTGGGCAAGTCGGTGACAGAAATGTATTTACCAGCAAAAATGTGGTCCTGTTTTTGTACAGAAAAATCATAAAACCTTATGGTCTTCTTTGTGTGCATGGAAACTTCTGGAGGAAGACACACCAGACTGCTGACTGTGGCTGCCCCAGGAAAGTGGCCTGGAGGAGGGGAATGTTCACTCTGTACTCTACACACGTCTATATTTTGTTTTTATAGTGACAATGTATTACTTTGGAAACATTCGCAACGACTTTTTAAATGGTAAGCATTTTTAAGCTTTGTAGACTAATTAAAAATTAAATTTATTTCAGCAAAGATTTCCTTGTTCTCCATTCCCCCCATCCAGCAACTGTCGCCACCAGAAAGTCCTTTCAGATACCAAAGGAAATTCCCTCAGGAGCTATGGCTCCCTTCTGTGGTTGAATCCAGGTGAGAGGGAGAGGAGCCGGCAGACTTCTCTGCCCTGCCACAGCCCATCCATGTATCAGCCAGCACCACCCCCACCTGCTGCCCCAGAGCCACCCCCAGGCCTAAGAAGTGAAGAGGCAGGAGGGACAGGGGTGGCCAGGCCCCACTCTGGGGAGAACTCCTCACCTCCAAGAGAGATTTTCCTGGCAGAAGCAGCCCCTTCGGCTCCCAGGAGGCGTGGGATGCCTTCAGGCCCAACATATGTGGGATCTTCTAAAACAGGGACAGGAAAGGAGGAAAAATAAAGTCTGTTCCCCCAGGTCTGTTGTCTCAACATGCAGAGGCCTCCAGAAATGCCTCCCACAAAAGGTAGTGGGGTCTAAGATTCAGAGGCAGAGTCCCAATGTACAGATGGACAGACTGAGGCCCCTCTGGGTGAGAAAGGCCAGACTCTGATCACCCCTGCACCATGGGTGAGAGTCCTGGATTGGCTCAGGAAGAGGCGCACACTGGGCTGACAGAGAATGCAGGTAGGGTAAAGAGAGGTGGGGAGTTCCAGAGTGGCAGAGACAGAGCTGGAGAGGCTGGGGCTGAGTTGAAGAGGGGAGGAGAAGGGCACTCTAGAAGGTCCTTCAAAAGGACACGGGCCTCCTGGGCACCAGGCACCTGCTGCGGGCACGCAGCAGATATCCCCGTGCTGCTCGCTAGACACCCCCACTCCCTGGCGGGTGGTGGGACTGCACGTCCTGTGCTGGAAGTGACGCCTGCAACCAGTTCTGGCCACGAGTGTCAGTGGCGTGGTCACTCCTGGGCAGCTCTCTTCAGTCCCAGCATACCCTCCAGGGCTCTCTTTTCCTTTACCCAGCAGCTGGCAAGATCCAAGATGGGGCTGCCATCGCCAGGTGACTAAGGGAAACAGAGTGACTGTGAGGAACAGAGGCTGTTGACCTTCGCTATCCAGGCAGCAAAAATAAGAAATAAGTCTTGGATGCTGTCAGCCACTGAGACTTGGGAACTGTTTGTTTTGGCGGCATCATCTCTACACTGACTCAAAACGTGAGCTCTGGAACCAAAGGGCCCGGGTTCAAACCCCACCAGTTCCCCTGACTCACAGAATGACCTTGGGAAAGCCCTTTCCCCTTGAAGTCTCTGTCTCCCATTTTATAAAAATGAAAGACTCCTACATGGGATTCCTTCTGGTTCCCCGAATTCCAGGACTCTCCACTCTAGCCTTAGAACTCTCCCCACCCCTGGCCAAGGTCACCCAGGGTCCTGAAGGTACCAGGGAGACAGCAGGACTTGGGGGGATCCCCAGAGGGAGGTCTTTTTTATGGCTGTGGGGCATTCTCTGTCCGGGGTTCTGAACCTCACTGCTCATTAGAATCACTGGGGAACTTGAAAAATGAAATCTCCCGAAGATTCGGATACAGTAGGTCTGAGAACTCTGGAACCAGGCGTGGGAAGCCCCAGACCAGAGAACACTTGAAGGATCTCACCCAGTCTAGCAAGAGAGACACCAAGCCGAAGTGACCAAACCCTGCCAGGAGCCCCACCGCAGCCCTTCTCTTGCTCAAGAGACCGCGCCCACCTCCTTCCTGGGACTCGCACCGCCTCGGGCAATCCTGGCTACATTTTAGATAAAAGCGGAACAGGGCTGTCAATAATGCAGCGGAGCCCAGCTCACCCGCACCGCCACAGGTCTCCCCAGCGAGTGCCGGCTAGAAGAATCCAGCCTGGAGGCCTGACTCCTCCCACCAGGTCCCTCCACGTCCTGCCTCCCGCCTCCTCCCTCTCCCCGCCTCCAGCAAAACACCGAAGTGTGAATTTCGGATTAAAACCCAGGCTCTGCTTATTGCTTTAGCTGTTCTGGCAGGAGGAAAGAAAAGGTTCAGAGTGTGTGTGTGTGTGTGTGTGTGTGTGTGTGTGTGTGTGTGTGTGTGTGTGTGTGTGTGTGTGTGTGTGTGTGTGTAAGACAGAGAGAGAGTTACTGATTGGGGGTAACTGCCTATGAATAAATACCCGTGAGTATGTGCCCGCCGAACCCTGGGTTGTGAGTGTGTCTGCGTCTGAGTCTGTGTCTGGGTGAGTGTCCGTGTGCATCTGTGTGTGTACAGGGCTGTGTGCACATGCGTGGGTGTGTCCGGTGAGGGTGTCTAGACACACCCTCTCACACAGGAGAAGCCTTCTGGTTAAACTTAAACCATTCATTTGGGATAGTATATTAATTAAAAAAAATTGGTTCTGGGGAAAATCATAAACATATACACCTTCACAACACTGGCATTTTATTTCAACTTAAAGCATAAAACTTTTCTGTCTTTTTAATTTCTTTAGTGCAGGACCAAAGTCTTCCCTCTGCCTCTGGGTTTGCTGCCAGAAGCGGTGTGGTCTTTCTTGGATAAAGTAAACCCACAACACATCATCCTCAATTTCCAATTTCAATTTCTCTAAAGTGCAGCAAGAATGTAAAAGACACTCATAAAGTAATATGAGAGCCAAATCTGGATTTCTACAATTTGGCTTCCAATCCTCTCTTACCGTTGCTTATCCTCATCTAATTTGACAGCAATTCTTTTTAGCAATTCACCTTAAGACAGTCTTTCAAAAGATTTCAATCTCGTTGTGCAGGAACAATGACTCCCATGTTTACAATATTTTGGTTTGCTTATTATTTAATTTAATTACACGGCTCCAGCATCCGATGCCACTCGCATACACAGACTTGAAAAGAAAGGTGAGTGACCCTTTCAAAGCCCAGATCTCAGCCCTGGTGGCGGCTCTGGCTCCTCGGTGTGTCCCCTGGGACAATCCCCCCCCCCCGCCCCGCCCCTCTCGTCTCCACAGGCTGGCTGTGAGCATCAGAAAAATGATAGTAACACATATGCAATTCTGCGTGCTGCGTGAATGTCCAGGGGAAGGAGCCATCATCATCACTGTCGTTTTTCACCAGGTGGGGGAATTCAGGCTGAGAGAAAGAAAATGCCTCACTCAAGGTCTCCAGATATCAGCGGCAGATGAAGTGCCCATACTCGGGCCTCCCGTGTCTCAGCCCTGGGAAGTGCCCAGCTCCTTCATGGCCAAGATGCTGGTGGTTAGCTGGGCAGTCAGGGCTCAGTGACCTATCCTGAACATTGCCCATCTCTGAGCAGCTGCTTTCTCCAGAACCCTGGGGGCACAGCAAGCAACTCAGAGTCCCGTGGTCTAAACTCACGCGCTGCTGCCGCCCCAGAGCACCACAGTCTGCGGGTGGCCCTCCATCCCTCTACCCTGTGCTCTGGGATGCTCCAGCCCCCAACTCTGGGAAGCTCAGAGATGCTCTGGGATGACAGGAGTCAGGGGGGCACCCCTCCAGCTAGCTAAGGAGGTTCACATCCAGGTTATTCCAGAGGACACAGGAGAGCCTGTGATATATAAACCTCTCCTTGGGTTGGGGAGGGACTGAGAGAAGGGACACACTGCCTCTTCCAGGACCATTGCAGACCCTGCTGCACCCAGACAGGGGTTTCACAGGAGCCTGGTCAAGAGCTCTGCCCCTCCAACTCCCTTTCTCTCTCCCCACCCCCAGCTCCCCATCTGTAACCCTAACAAGCTGCTGACAGTTGCCATCTGCTCCTCTCTGGCATCCCATCGTGGGGAAAAAGGAAGAAGGGGGCATACTGCAAAAGGGAGATCAGAGAAGAGGTGGGCTGCTGATGCTCAGCCCAGGCCCCTGCCCACGCTTGGGGCTGCAGGTCATCTCCAGCCTGTATAGGTGCTCTCTGCTACCAAAACCCCGCTGTCCCCCACAGCCCTGCAGACCCCACTGCTAAGGGTAGGAGGAAGTTAAGAGAAAAGAGTGCAGCTGCTTCCTGTCCTGCCCGACCCCTAGACCCAACAGCTGGAAATCGTTAGCTACCAGAGGGGCTGTCTCAAAAAGGGAAAGGACTAGCCTTCCTCTCCAATCCAGGAATTCCCAGGGCACCTCCTCCTCCACTCTACCCCACCCTCTTCCCTCATTCTGCTCTTGGGTCAGGAGGGAGGAGCAGGAGCTAGAGCACCTGAGCCCAGGCCACACCCTTAGCCCACCCGGCCCTGCCCAGCCCCCTCCGGGCACCTCCTTCACAGCTCCTGCTCGCCAATGCTGCCATCTAGAGATACAATGGGGGCACTGCAGGAACTGGTGCCTGGCTGAGACACCCAGCAGTCTCCTGCTCCCTGGCTTGTCATGGAAGGCTGGACCAAAGATGAGAATGACAGACCTTGCCCTGGAGGCACTGAGAGAGTCCATCTCATCCATCCCCGGCTTCCAGCAGCCTGGCAGCCACAAGCTGTTCCCTGGCCCTTGTGCATGGGCGACCCCCTTCAGGAAACCCAGGGGCCGCAAGAAGAGAGATCTGTGCACCGGGCACTTCTGTCACATCACCTCCTCAGAGACACACAGCAGCTGCCTGTGGGTGATACTGCTCCGCCTTATGACGAGGGCGACAGTCTCCAGCAGGTAGAAGGAACCATCTGTTTAGAGCAATTAACACCGCCCCTCAACGTGAGCCATCTTCCTGGCTTCATGTGTCCCAGTTCCCTTCAGAACCTCAAGTTCTCACTAAGGTGTCAGTCCTGTGCTAGAGGACCACCTTCTGGGTGGCAGGGCCTGGGCGCTCACCCTGGGGTCTGACCTGCTCATCTGGGAGTCACCTGAAATGCAATCTTGAGATCCTTGTGAGAAGCGGCTGTGACAGCAAGGGGGTCCACAGCCAGGGTGGGCCCTTGATTGTTCATGCTTCATAGGAGGGCTGTCCTGGGTTCTGCAGAGAGGCATCCTCGTGAGAGACGAGGAGATACCACCATATACCAGTCCTCTCCTCCAGGGGACCTCTGCCGCCGCAGCCCACCAGCAGGCCTAGAGAATCCCCAGGGCCTGACACACAGCAGGTGTCTGTCCAGCCTGTGTTTGCAGAATGAGCGAGGGAATTAGGATCTGTTCCCACAGGCACGCCTGATCATATCAGCTCAGCTCCACCTGCCCCTCCATCCCCGGCCACCTTTGTCCAAATGACCAGCGAAGTCCCTAGGTTAGAGGAAAACAGGACCAGTGTTCCAGCCCAAGTCCCGCTTTTCACGTGCTGTGTGACCCACAGTAGACCTCCACCCTCTGGGGAGTGTGCTTGTGGCTCAGGCGGCTGAGACGCTGGTGTGCACACCACCGGCGGCCCCTGGACCTGGGTTCGAAACCCAGGGCTGGGGTGAAAATTTAAAAACAAAAGTTTTCTTAAACCAGCAACAACTAAAAGAAATATCTTCCTTCCTTCCCTCAAAACAAAACTTGGGCACGCCCTGGTGGAGTCACGGTTAGGTTAATCGCCACCAGCGGAGCTCAGACCACATACCCCCGAGTTCAAGTCCTGGGCCCAGGGAGAAACAACCTACGTGAACCACTAAATAAAAATAAAATAAAAAGCTTCTTTCTCCTCTCTCTTCCTGCCTGCCCGCCTGCCTTCATGTTTCCTTTAAAACAAACAAACAGACAAAACGCTTCACTCCCCAGGTCTCAGTTTTCCTGCGTTTACAAAGGACAGTGTGACCAGCCAGGAGGCCTCTAATGCAGACAAAAAGACAGGCCTTGGGGTGGGGAGGGAACCCAAACCCACCCTGTGGTCCTGACTCCCTTGCCCCTTCCACCCTAGGTCAAAGGTGAAGCATGAGCCGTGCCCCATGGGGACGCAGGGACTGCGCCTGGTACACCTGCGCATGCCTCCAGAGGCACACACACTGACGTGCACGTGTGCTGGAAGCCACAGGCACACACAGGTGCACCCAGCAGTGCCTACACATGCACCTGGGTGTGCACACCGCACACTCCTGCACATGCCCTCTGCTCAGTACTGCAAAGCCAGCCTCAGGAGCAAGTTTAGGGACGCGCCGCAGTTATTAAATTGATTTCTCTAGGAACAGTTGGAATTAGTTTTAATTATCTTTATCTTTCTTCCAATTGTGCTCTCAGCCTTCTCCTTGCTGTTTAATCCATTGCTATCGACTTACCCGCAGGCACCAGGAGGGGAGCTGCAGGTGGGGTGGGCAGTATGTTTGTTTCAGAAAAAATAAACAACAACCACCCCTGCCCCCACCCACCTCTTCCTCAGCGCCTCTCCCAGGCGGCTGGCAAGCTGTCGTACCCACACAGGTGTCTGCAACAGCCAAACCGCATTCTCCAAGGAAGCCCCCTCTGGAGGCCTGTCCTGACCCGAACAAGGGGTTGAGATGTGTGCTCAGATCTCAGCATCTCCAGGATTACTTTGCCAGCGGTGCCCTGGGGGGCTGGGTTTCAGTCGGGAGTCTCAAAGCCCTGCTGAAAGCCCTTTCCAGCCCCCTCTCCAGACCTTTTCCTTGAGCACCCCCACCAAGCACCTCCCCAGCCCTGGCCCTGACCATGGCAAGGGTAGGACCTAGGTCTGACTCCTCTCTGAGACCAGGCAGAGTAGGTGATCAGTAAACACGTGGTGAACAAATGAATGGAGTGAGTGAATGAAAAGCTCTCTTTAAAACCTTTAAAACCTACCACCAGCATCTAACACATTCACTCCTTCATTCATTTGTTGACTGCGCATCAAAACCCAGGCACTGGACTAGGTACTCAAGATACAGAAATGAATGCAGGCTAGTCCCATCCTTGTGGGTCACCCCACCCGAGAGATTTGATGGTGGGTGGGAGTCCCCAAATGAAGCTAGGGGAAGGGCATATCTGGAGGAGGAAAAGACAAGAGCAAAAGCTTTTCTTGTCAACACCCTCGAAGAAGGCAAATCTTCATTGCTTGAGGATGAGTTGATTTCCTCACTCCTGTTCCACCTCTAGACTTGCACATCCTTCCAGGGCTCCTCTAACTGTGCCCAGGCCTGAGCTAACTCCACAGCAGTCCCCTGGGAGGCTCCGCTGGCTTCTGTGTGTGTGTGTGTGTGTGTGTGTGTGTGTGTGTGTGTGTGTGTGTGTGTACGGGGATACTGCCCCCCTCCACGAGACGCTTCCCTGGAGCAGTGGAGGGGACAAGGGGCCATCCCTCACCTGTGAGGTGCTGGTGTTAAGTGCCCTGCGGTGCTAATATTTTATGATTAAAAACCATTAAAGTTTAGACCGTGAAAATCCGAGGGACACAAAATCAATGGCCCAATATTGCTTCCCCCGGTAAGTTGTGTAAATATTGTGTCTTTTATTGTTTGGCCGATGGCAAGAGCAGAGATACAGGTGCAGATTAGACTAACGAATCCCCTCCCGCCCTGCCTGGATCTGGTGAAATTAGCATTCTGGGTGGGAGAGACCCAGAGAGCTGGGTACAGGCAGTCACAGTTTGGCCTGCTGGGGAAGGTCATCCCGTTACATCTCCCTCCCACAGACACGCCCCCAGCAATGCAGCCCATTGACCAGAGGCAGAACCATCACCCCAAGCCCCTCTTCTCCCCACGGGGTACCCCACGCTAATCACAAGACACACAGGCACACACATCACATGATGATGAGCTCCCCCTGACAGCCCGTCCATCACCATGCTCTGCCATCTGCTTGAATTTGCATATTTAATCAGGATCTGTCTTTTCTCCTCTGGGGGTTCAGATTCGGGGGAAGTGATTCCAGGGGTTGCTCCAGTGTCTGTGGGGAAGGGCATGATAACGGGCTATCTCTCCTATTGAAGCTGAGTGCCAGTTCCTCCTGCCTCTCCGGGGAGGGAACTGGGTTCCATCCAGGTGCTCCCCCAGTTCCTGGAGGGGTGGGAATGAGGCTGGGCCCCTCCTGCCAAGAGGGGAAGTTCTATCTTCCCCTGTCCAGGGTGCTTCCTGCTCCGCACCCTGTCCTCGCAGGGAAGAGTGGGGTACAACCCTAGGATGCAGCCCACCAGCTATACCCCTGCCTCCCATGGGGTTGGGGCAGTTGAACAGAGGGGCTCCTGTAGCAGTGCCAGAGAAGCCACCCTGGGGAACCCAACATATCTTCCACTCCCGGAGGAGGTACCCAGCAGAGAGCCCCTGGACTGATTAAGGAGAGAGGAACCTAACCACAGAGACAGCTGGGCTGGGGGGACAGCAGTCAGGCAGATGGGGCAGGACACCTGCCTGACCTGAGAGCACAGAAACCAGTCTGCTAAGGTAGAACAGCTGGCTGACTTGGGGACACCAGGACTGGTATCAGAGAGCAGGTAGCAGATAATGAGAGGGCGATCAAGCTCATGTTGGGGAGCAGCTGGGCCGAGATGGGAAGGTCATCTTGATTAGTCTATAAAACAGCTGACTTATACTGGAACAGCTGGACAGACGTGAGGACAGCTGGACCAAGGTAGGAACAGCTGGGCTGAGGTGGGGACAGTGGGCTGAGGTGGGAACAGACAGACATCAGGACAGCTGGACAAAGGTAGAGACAGCTGGGCCAAGGTGGGGACAGCTGGACCGAGGTGGGGACAGCAGGGCTGAGGTGGGGACAGTGGATTAAGGTGAGGACAGGGGGCCGAGGTGGGGACAGTGGACTGAGGTGGAGACAGTGGGCTGAGGTGGGGACAGTGGACTGAGGTGGGGACAGTGGACTGAGGTGGAGGCAGTGGACTGAGGCGGAGGCAGTGGACTGAGGTGGAAGGAGATGCCTGACTGATGGACATTGCAGAGCCACAGACAGGTTATGTCCCAGGTCCAGGAGACCCTGCATATAAACCAGTCTTAAGCATCCTGTCCCACATCCTACTTTCCAGGAATGTCCTGAGAAGACTTAGCCAAAGTGTCACTCTGATGCCTCCAGGCCACAGACAGAGAAGGGTAACAGGTGGGGACACCCTGCCCTCGGGGCTCCCCTGCCACCAGCACACAGCTCCAGGAAGGGGGCGAAGAGAGACAGATGAGGGCTCCGGTCTTGACTCCCCTCCAGAGACCCACTCCAGACTGAGAAAGACCCTAAATGCCAGGGTCTCATGGTGTCCAATTGTGTGGATCTTTAAAGAAAGTCCAAGCCGGGCCCCTTTTACAAGGGAGAGAAGAGACAAGTCCGGGGTTACAGAGCTGGTTGACATGAGAACGGGCCATGCCCAGCTCAGACAGCACCTCCAGCCGCCTCCCATCCCTGCTGGTCTGCCGGAGCCGCCGGAACACATGCCACACAGGGTGGCTTAACTGACAAGCACATGTTTATTTTCTCCAGGCCTGGAGGCTGGCATCCAAGATCAGGACCCCCACATGGCTGAGTTCTGGTGAGGACACCCTCTGGCTGCACAGTGGCCAGTTCCCATTGTGCTCATGTGACCTCTTCTGCCTGCTGGGGGTGGGGCAGACAGAGCAAGTGCTCTGGAGTCTTTCCTTCTAAGAACACTAACCCATCACGAGACCCACCCCACACACACCCCATGACCTCTTCTAAACCTAATACCTCCCAAAGGCCCCACCTCCACAGGTTCAGTGTCAGCGTTTCAGCAATGAACAAGGAGGGCACACGGTTTAGTCCACAGCAACCCCCCAGCCAGTCTGACCTGAGACCCAGCCACCAGTGCACTCCCCTCTCTGAAAAGAGGGACAAACCCCTCTCCAGATTACAGACCTGACCACAGGGCCACAGGAGTTCCCCTTGGCAAGTCCCCAGGGGGCAAGGGGTCGGTTTGTCCCGCATGCTGTATGAGGTACTTACAGGGCACTTATTTTATCTTCCCACATCCCTGTGTGTCGGGCGATTCCATGAACCTGGGTTTTCAGACAGGGAAACTGAGGATCAGGGAAGTTGCTGCCTTCAGATGGGAGGAGTCCGGGCTAAACAAGGACTGAATGTGGCCAGTCTGTTCCCAGGCTCTCTGTCACTGGGCTGCAGCAGCCAAAACCCCTTTCTAGAAGTAGGCCCAGGGCCTCCAGACCCACCTACCTGCTGTCTTGTTCCCGACTCACCTCCCCTTCCCTGGCAGCGTTCCTGCCCCAGCCCTGGCCCTGGGAGAGCTCAGCCCCAGGGGCGGCCATTGCTGTACAAAGGAGCTGTAGGCCACAGGGAGAGGAAGAGGCCCAGGGACTGGGGACACAGAGACAAGAGAGCTGCCCTGCACAGAGCAGGCACCGGGAAAGCACCCCGGACGCTGCCTCAGGACTTCTGCCAGAGCCTTTTCCAGCGTGAGCTGCCCGCTTCCCTCCGCAAACGAGCTGGTACTGGGGGAGTCTGTGTGCAGATGGGTCTGGACCTCTCAGGGTGGGGGCACATGGATCTTTGGGCCAAATGTAAGAAAACGGTCTCCACAGAAGTGGCAGAGTTCGGAGCTAGAGGACCTGGGTGCAAATCCCAGTTCTATCACTCCAGGACTGTGTGACCTGGGGCAAGTCACTTAGCCTCTCTGTGCCCAGGTCTGTCACGTGACGTGAGCTGAGGCTACTAAGAGCACCTATCTCCAAAAGTAGCTGTGGCGATTTTAAAGTTATACATGGATTGTGCTTAGAACAGTGAGGGACACCTGACCAGTGCGGCACACGGGTTCCTGTAATGTTATGTGTGCCCTGCGGTCTGCTTGTGTGCACCCTTCCCCCTCTGTGGAGGCCAAGCTGCTCAGCTCTCCCGGCCAGCACGGCCCAGCCCGCCCGGGACAAAGCACAAAAGGCGCTGCACAGTGACCAGGGCTCGAAGCGCAGGTGGGGGCGTGGTGCGCATGCGCGCCTGGCGGTGCGGTGCAGCGCCGCGTTCTTCACCGCGCGTGGGCAGTAGATGTACGTACACACGCCGGCATCACGCTGGGCTTGTGTCCTTCCACCTGGGGCTGTCGGGCGGCTGGGGCTCCATCAGCGTGCGTGTGAGAGTCAGCGCAGTGAGCAAGCACACCCCCCCGGCGTGTGTGTGCGCACCAGTGTTGTGTCAACGGGGGTGGATCCGTGTGTGAGCTCCGTAGGCACGTGTGCAAGATGGAGCGTGTGTGAGCAGACCGTGTGTACGTGGAGACGTGTCAGCTTTGGTGTCTGTGTGTCCAAGTTCAGTGCCCGTGTGTCCCGGGGTAAGTCTCCACCGCCTGGACCGGCTCTGAACCCGGATCCCAGCAGCCCGGGCGCCTGTGCCCGCCCAGCCCCTGCCCCCACCCCAGCCTCTCCCTGACTGGCATCCGAGTTAATAAGTGTTGCTTTTCTCCTATTCTCCTCAGGTCTGTGATGGAAAATCCTCAGGCTGGAAGTGAGCCCTGAATCGATAGTCCATTCCATTTAACAGGGTGGCTGTCACCATAACGAGATAAAAGTGGATTAGCTTCTGCGCTGCTGCCACGTCCACAGGGAGCCCATCTGTTCCCTGCACAGGCAGCCCGGCTCAGAGCGGCCGCACAGCCCCAGTGGACTTGATCATGAGGACTCCAGCCAAGGCCCAGAGGGGTGGCATGAGGGTCAGAGACATCTGAGACTGAGAGCCAGATCGGGGCATGGGCGCCAGCTCAGTACGAGATCCAGGTAGGATGGAGGGGCTCAGGATGGAGATGGGGACAGGGAAGAGGACAGCACAGGAGGAGGGACAACTGTGGGCCCTGGCGTTCAGGCTGAAGATCCAACGAATGTCCTGAGAAGCCTGAGCCCTCCCAGCACAATGTCTGCCAACACGTGAATGCCCCCAGGCGTCCCCTGTCCCGGTAGACACAGTCAGTGCATGAAACCACTTCAAAGAAAAGCCTGCCCATTCCACGAAGACCTGAAGGATACAGAAGTCTCCCGGTGCAGCAAGAAGGATGCAGGCGGGACACCAGGAAGAACTGCCCGGTCTAGGGGGCGAGCACTTACTCAAGCAGGTGACCACATGTTCTTGTTTTTAGGATTCTTCTAGCATGTGTTTGTTGGCTTTTGAATACTGTTGGGAACAAACTAAAACCCCCACTCGATTCTTCTTTTTCTTTTCTGTAGTGCCTACTGCAGACATCCTTTCCCAGCTGGCCAGCTTGTCAACTTTGGGATTTCTCATGTTTACTTATCAGTTCTCAGTCCTGTCTGTGCTTTCCTCCCTCGCTTCCTCGGGAAGGCCCTCCTCATTCTGAGATCAGTGACTGTTTCAGTGAGTGTTTCTCCTATTCTTTCATCATTTCATTGTTTATATTACCTCTTTATCCATCTGGATTTTGCAGCGAGTAGTCTCTTTATTTTTCCCAGTTAAGCATGCTTTGCCCTTTCATAGCTAACCTATAGTTTCCACACTAATCTGAAGCACACTTGTGTCATTCACTAAGATCCTATTTTGGACACCCCTGTTAATTCATTGACCCATATACACACCCAAATAAGTTTTATTTAGACTAGCCTTGTGATGTATTTTGAGATCTGGGAACATGCTTCTCTTTAACATTGATGGCCCTCTATCGGCATTTTTTTTTTTTTTTTTTTTTAAGGAAAGGTGCAGGCAGGAATGAAGGTGAGCAGGCAGGCAGGCAGGCAGGAAGAGAGAGGAGGAAAGAGAAGAAGCACTTTATTTTATTTAGTTATTCATCTTGCTGGTTCCCGCCAGCTCCCGGACGCAAACCTGGGACCCTGGGATATATGTGAACTGTGCCCAACCCCTACTCCACCAGTTGCAGAAATGCAAAACTTTAACAAAGGTAAAGACAGGCATATTATTTGAAGCCAGAAGCCACTGCTTTTGAAGGACAAACAGCAGCTCCACATAGTGCAGAGACGCAGGTTTGCTGGATCCCAGCCCGGGGAGGTCTGGGAGCTATAGAGTCTGAAGGAACAAGAATTGGCGCACTAAGGACCCCCAGGCAGCCCCAAGAAGGGAGTGGGGGTCAGGTGGGCCCCACCGCCCAGGCTCCCCTTTGAGAGTGCAGGGTGCACAGCCCAGATCCTGTCTTGGTTCGTCTCTTCCCCTAGAAGCCGACTCAGACAAGGCTTTGAGTGCACGCACGTCTTCCGGAGGTGGCTCGGGAATCCCTTAGGGGTGTGAGGAGAGAGGCAGGGAATGGGGAAGCCCAGAAGTCAGCTACCGCACTGGAGAAATGGAATGCAGTCCATTGGGGACGTCAGGGACATATGTAGGCCACGAGCCTCAGTTAGCCTATCCATGGCGGACAAGCTGGGCCACTGATATAGCTACTCCCGCGGCAACTGGCTGAGAGGGAGCTCTCAGCAGGACCCTGACAAGCAGGGGCGCATGACTTCTCCAGCACCTCCTCCTGCCCAGTGAAGGACAGCTGCAGCCCCAGGGAAAGGCTGCAGGCGTTGGGAAGGTAGGCAGGGACCTGGGAGAGCACTGACCAGTGAGGAAACAGATGTGGTGGCACCAGAGAGAAGGCAAGACCCAGAGATGCTCCAGGGCACCAGGGATGTGGAGAACAGGGGAGGGTCGAGAGCCCTTGGGAAGCTGAATGGACAGAGTTTGGGGAGCAGAGACTGGGAGGTAGAGGAGGAGGAGGGGGGTTGGGTGGCCCTCAGATTCTAGCCTGGGGAGAGAATGGGTGATGGATGGAGGCACCTGGATGGGAAGCACAGAGGAAGAGCAAGGTGGGGTCTGAGGAGCATCCATCAATGGGGTGTGCAGTGGGCAGAGATGGAGGGAGAGGGAGAGCTGAGAGCCCTGACAGAAACCACCGAAGCCAGGAGTGTGGCTGAAGTGGGTCAAAGGAGCCAATCGGACCGGAAATGGTATGTGGGAGCCTCCTAGAACCTTCCACAGATGCACCAGAGAGTGAAACTTGACAGGGCTTGTCTCTTCCCCTTCCACAGTGATGAGGAAGCCCCTCCCAGGGAGGATGGGAGGGACAAGAGGGGACGGGGTGATGCAGATTCCAAAGGAGCCGACAGCTGTCAAATAATATAAAACCTCATATGTTAATAATTCTTACAATTTTGCCAAAGACTTAATGGCTGGCCTGTCAAGAGCGGTGACAGAAGCTATTATGGAAACAAGATGGGAATATTTTGGAGGCAGCACTGACAGCGTGGCCTGTGCAGGGTCTCTGGGGACCAGGAAGAGGACAGCTGGGCTTCCTACCTACCAGGAAAGCCACATGCGGGGCCAGAGCAGAGCTAGGTCATTGTGGATTCAAGCCACTGACTGTGGATTGATCACCTCTGAAGACATTTTAATTAACCGTCAGATCCCAGAGCTGCCCCATCCTTCCTTGGCCCTGCCCCCTCCCTGGTCCGCAGCCCCCTCCATCTCCAGCACACAAACGAGGAGCCATCAGGCAACAGTGAGAGGTGCCTGCTGGACTTGGGTGGTGGAAGGGGCCGCTGAAACCGTGCAGGGACTGACTGTGGTCTGATCTGGCTGATCTCGAGCTCTCTGAGGGGTCTTGCACATGTTGTGGATTCAGGTCTTGGGACTAGACAGCTCTGTAGCTGAGTCCCTAAATGAACTTGAACTAGTCACTGGGTTCTGAAATGCCTCTACTTCTCACCTATAAAATGGGAACAACCGCACATGGAGTAAATTAAATATATGCAGAATGCTTTCCAGAGCCTGGCTAGCCCAGAATCACTTTCCACAGCTCTCACAAGCACCTTCTGCTTTCATCTTATTTAACTCTCCAATCAGCTCCAGGAAGCGGCATCATGATTCTCATTACTACTGGCGGAGAATGTGAGGCAGGGAGCAAGCCTGAAGTGGGCACACACACTAATTTCCAGAGCCAAGATGAGAGCATCGGTCTTCTCTCCAGCGCCAAAATCTGCCTTACTAGAAGGAATTCTTAATATAAGGAATTCTTCTTAGGCTAATCATGGTGACAGCTCCCACTTGTGAGGCTTCCCGAGTGCCAAGAGCTGTGCTAAACCAGAGCTCCTCAAATTTGGATGTGCAGTGGGATCCCCTGGGCATGTTGTTGAAATGCAAACTCCAGTTCAGCAGGTCTGGGGTGGGGCCTGAGATTGGGCATTTCTTTCAAGCATCTAGGAAATCGGGTGCAGCCAGTCCCACTTTGATTTTCAAGGTATTATATGTTTTATTCTATGTAATTGACCCAATAGCCCTTTCAAATAGGTATTATTCTATTGCTGTTTTTTTAAAAGGGAAACGGAGGTCAAGGGAGATGGAATAACTTGACCATTTCACAGAAATAATTAGAAGAGCCAGGATTTGATCCCAGGTCGCCTAACCTGAGTCTGCCCACTTAATCTCAGCACTCTACCATCTCCCCTGTATTTGCCCGAAAAGTCATTGACTTAGGGCAGACCCAGAGTAGCAGTTAAGTCAGCCACTTTCAAAGAAGCACAGTCCACATGCATCCCAAGGACCCAGATTCACGTCCCAGGTTCCAGAGGAAACAACCAATGTGAACAGTAAATAAAACAAAATAAAATGCTTCTTCCTCCTCTCTCTTCCTGCCTGTACCTTTCCTTTAAAAAAAGAAAGAAAAGTCAGTGACCTAGAATCAATGAGCCCACTACAGGGCACAGCAGAGGCTCGGGGGCCGGGGGGTTCTGAGGACAGATGGGGCAGCAGGTGCTGGGTGTCTCTTGAAGTCTCTCTTAAAGGAAAGAAGCTGCAGCCTGAAAAAGCAGTATCCAGAAGAGAGAAATGCCAATTCTGGAAGTTTCTCCTGCTTCAATGGAGAGTTCTGAGCTGAGGATGGTGTGCTTAGAATAGAACATTTTAACTGGTCTACAATGAAGCCCTAGAGCCAGATGAGAAGGGGGAGTCCTCACCCTCAGGGTGCTGGAGCTGGGAGGACTTGCTCTGGCCTTGGGTTAGGAGATGACCTTCAAGTGCCAGAGAAATAAAATCAGATATGACAATGCTCACACCCTGTGCCCCTCCTTACTTGCCATGAGGGTCTTTGCCTGCCCAGTTCCTCAGTATTTGTAGTAACAGTGAGGGAGAACTGAGACCAGCAGTCAGCTGGTCAAAGGGTCAGCTGATCATACGTTCCATTTTTAAAGGTGACAGTACCATTTGTTTTCATATTTCCCCACCATCAATTTTCTCCCATTTTTAATAACCCAGGCCCATCTGTAAACCAGGGTAACGGGGGCAGTTGAGCTGCCCTGGGCCCAGTCTGTTGAGGGGGCCAAAAACCCCACACCGTTTTGTCCTGTTTTGAAATATGGTCAGTCTACTACAGGGGCAAGGCAAGGTCACTGTCAGAGAGAAATCAGCAGACTGGGGTCACTGTAATAAATTACCACAGACTTGGTGGCTTAAAGACACATTTATTCTCACCACTGGGGAGTTGGAGGTCCAAGTGCTGGCCAGTCCAGTGTCTGCTGAGAGCCCTGCCTGGGCCACAGGTGACCACCTCATTGCACCCTGAAGTGCTGGGAGCCAAGAGAGGGAGTGAGCGCACTGCATCTCTTCTTATAAAGGCATTAATCCCATCATGGGGCCCACCCTCATGACCTCATCAGACCCTCATTACTTTCCAAAGGCCCCATTCCCAAGGACCACCATAGAAGTTAGGGCTTCAAGAAAGAATGGAGGTGGACCAGACAGAAGCCTGAAATCCACAGTACCTGTATGGGAGGACAGCCCTGCCTGCAGGAGAGGCCCCCAAGGCCCGCTTTCCCACAAAAAAGCTCCAGACAGGCCCCCACCCGCCATGCTCTCCTCAGGAAATACAGAGACTCCCTCCCAGTTTGCTCCTGGTCCCCACCCATCTCTGCTCCCAGGCCACTAGGCTGGGAGCCCACACTGCCTGCTGCTGCCCGCCCAAGAGCATTAATTGAAAATTAATCCGCTCAGTACATGCAGACGTGCAAATCAAAGCTAAGTGTCTCAATTAGGAAGAGAAATGGAGTCAGGCACTCTCCTCGGTCGCCGGCTTATTTATGGGGATAATATCATTTTTAATGAGGGAGCTACTAAAAGGCACAACAAATGCAACATTTAATAGAAAAATATTACAGTATTCCATCAGCAGAACACAGCTGGGAGGGTGGCTTCCAGGGGCACACAGGCACCCAGAAATCTAAGGTCGTGTGTACACCTGTGTACAGGCATCCGCGTGTACACACGTATCTGTGTGAACACATCTGCCTGCAAGCATGTGCCTGTTAGTGTACATGTGTGTGTGTGTGTGTGTGTGTGTGTGTGTGAGTCTGGATGGGGGGGCGGGCGGTGAAGCATTCCTGTGTTTTTGCCACAGAAAGTGGATTTCCCACCTGCTCACTTAAGTACCCCATTCAGATCCTGGGTCAGCCAAGTAAGAATTCAACATACTTTCCAATATGAAGACAGACACACCTTGTCCACATGGTCCCTTGGAGAATTAGAATCTCTGTCACCCACCTTCCTGGAAGGTCCCCTGGGACCCAGCATCCTATGGGCTCTCATTGTCACACATGGTCCACAGGTGTCCCCGTCAGTTGCATGACTGACAAAGGCAAGACAAGGCCCTCTGGACCACACCCCACTGCCCCAAGCTGGCACTTAGGCCCAGCCACCCGTTTCAACCTTGCTCTCTGGTTCAAGAGTCAAGGATGTCACCTGTCAGGCATAAGTCCAAGTTCTCACCCTACCTTCCCCCACCGCACCCAGATGCAGCTCGGTTCCAGCCCCAGTTTCTGCTGTTCAGCCCGAGATGGCTGGCTTCAGCTAAAACATCTGGGGAATGAGAGACATTGAGCCAGGCAGCTCAGAGCCCAGCCTGCCCTCCCAGCCCCTCAAAACAACATGCACATATACCTCCTTTCCTCTGTCGTGGGGGACCCCTCTGGGAGGCAGCTCCCAAACCCTCACTCCATGCACAGATCAGCACCCCAGAACCCCTACCTCTTCCACAGGCAGCTTACCAGCCCACCCACCCTCCTCAGGCGCCTCACCCATCACAGGAGTCACATCAGGCTGCCCGCGGGGTTGTAGCCAGGCGTGGAGGCACGTGGGCCAGAGCAGCGCTGAGCACTAGCTCTGTGAGCAGAGCTCGTCCTCCACCTCTTCCTCCCCTTCCCAGCCCCTCAGAGCTATGGGAGATACAGGGTGGGGATTTGTATCACTGTTTCTCAAAAGAGGAACCTGAAACTCAGCAAGCTTGAGAGACTTGCCTAAGGCCACACAGCCGGAGTGAGACATCAGAAGGCTGGCTGAGCTTCCAGAGGAGGCTGGCCCCTCCTGGGGCCCAGATCTCCTAGGAGCCTGGGGCCCCCACTTCAGAGGGTTCAGGTTTCACCACCTATGCCTCTCATGGCTGTGTGACTTTGGACTCCTTACTTAACCTCTCTGTGTCTGTTTTTTCATCAATAAAATAAGGTGATAACAGCACCTGCTTGGCAGGGTTTTGTCATGTTAAATGAGCCCGTACCCATAATGAAGAGGGCCTGCCACAAGCAGTATGTGTTAGAAACGCTGTTACTAACATGAGGCCACACTGCCCCAAACCATGCTCTCCCTGGGAGGGTCAGACATCCAGCAGTCTGCAAGGTCCTCCGGCAGGACCTTCTTCTCCCTGGGTGCCCAGCGCAGGTGCCTCCATGCTCCCCGTCCAGGCCAGCATGCCTTCCTGCATATAATCAGCTTATGTTTTGTGCATCTTTCTTTTCCTTTTTTTTTAAGGAGGGGTTCAGGCAAGAATGAAGTTGAGCTAGCAGACAGGCAGGAAGAAAGAAAAGGAAGAAGCATTTCATGGATTTTATTTAGCTGTTCATCTTGGTTGTAACCCAGGCCCCCTTGGGATGTATATGGGCTGTGCCCTAGTGGATAAACCAACTAGGCCAGTAGGGTGCGCCTGCGTGTCTTTCTAGGTGGCTTATAAAATAATGATAAGCCCAGCAGGAGGAGGGGCTTGTGCCCAGGAGAGGGTGCCAGCGGTGGGTTAGCAGTTGGTTACTCGCTGAGGGTCTGCCTCCCCCACATGGCCTTAGGCTCCAGCAGGTAAGAAGGGGTGTCTGTCTTCTTGCCTGCTGTACCCCAGCCCCCAGAAGAAAGTCTGAGCTCAGAGGAGATCAATTATCATCTAAGGGACGGGGCAGGGAAAGGTGGGACAGGGGCACTGAGAATTGGCGCCACACTGGAAATCTGCGCCCTTGTGCCCTCCATCTCAGGAACAGGCCCCCCCGCCCTAGACCAGAGCCCCCAGTGGGGGCTTCCCAGCCCTCCCAGACCCCAGGCACCTCTGGCTTAACGACATTTGAAAGTTAACTTCCCACAAAAGTCACTCTCCAGGATTAATATTTATTTCTTATGAAATTTAAATTTTTCAGTGTAATTAAATTTTTATTCGTCATGAGTTATAGATAAAAATATTTATAACTTTCACTTTCACGCCACTGAGGATGAAGCTTGGATGGAACCAATTATCCAGGCCTCCTCCTGGTGACAGCTCCGGGGTCAGGCACAGGGAGGGGTCAGCCGCGCAGGTGGAGGGAGGGGCAGAACCGGCAACCGGAGGCCACAGTGTCTGCTCTCTGAAAGGGGGCTCAGACCCACCATACCCCAACTCCGTGGAAGGAGGGGATCAGGGCCAGAGAGAGAGAGGAGAGGCTAGAGGAGCTGGGAGGAGGCAGGAAAACAAGACCAGGGAATGAGGGGAAAGGAAGAGAGCAGAGAAAGAGGGCCCGCCTCCTCCTGCCCAGCCTGGAACATGGTGGAACAGCCGGCAGTGCTGCCATGCAGACTGCCTCTTGGCTCCAGAGACCTTAATCATGACGTGCCTGGAATCACCATTCACGTCCTGCTAGTGAGGAGCAGCCTACAGGGCGGCCTCTACACTGTAGAGGGCAGGGCATGGCAGGAAGTTCACAAGTTCTGAAGCCACACAGCCTAGGGTTCGAACCCTCCTTCTGAAGGGCCTGGACATCAGTTTCCTCATCTGTAAAACGGCGGCCTGAATATCACGTCGGGGACACATAAAGGGCCCAGTCCCTCTCTGGGGTCCACTAATGGTGAAGGATCCAAAGCCATCTGCCCCTCACGGGGACCTCACCACCTCACAAGAATAGTCAGCTTGCTTGGAAGCCCATCTTCTCGTGAAACCTGAACTCTACGCCTTTAAAAGCGGGGCTTCTGGGCGCCCTCTGGTTTCACACGTGTTACTCTGGAGCACGACTCCCTCGGGCACCGGGAGATCCGTCTCCACCCTCAACCCTCCCACAACCACCACACAGGCTTGGACACGGCCGTAGATCAGCTCACAAACCTGCTGCCTTCCTAGAAGACTCCTGGGCTCCCAGCGGGGCCCAAGTCCTCTCCCAGGAGGTGCAACCGACCGCTCGCCTCAACCCAATAATGTTAGGAGTGGCAAGTCATGCAATAATGACAGGCGTGAGATGCCCCCCAACAGAGCTCCGTTCATCATCAGTCGGGCAGGCACTAGCCACGTCCTCACCGCCTCTCACCCAAGTGCCACAGCCTCGGGGCCAGACTGGACACGGGTCAGGACTCGCCTCCCTCATGGGGCAGGGGCAGGGCCAGGCTCACTCTCTCCTCACCTTGCTGGGGCTGCGGTCGGTGCGCACTAATTAGACCTGTCGCCGGCCCTGAATCATTCCCAGGCCTGGCTGGGGAGGTCATTAAGCCAGAGATGGATAAGTGCTAAGCTGGCCCGCTCTGGAGATTTACAAGGCTCAGGCTGGGGAGGATTTATAAGGTTTGTTAAATTTCTAATTGAGTTTAGAGTGCAATGCCGTGGTCTCAGTGACCAAGCCGCATGGAAGAGAATTAAAACAAGTGCTTCCATCCCTCAACGCTCTGGAAGACGGCCTCCCCGCCTCCGCCCCATCCCCTCGGGCACACGCCTAGGCTGCCGAAAGACAGCTTGGGTGAACAGCCAAGCCACACACACCACCTAACTCCACACACCAGCCTGGCAGAGTTGCTGGCGCGGTGCCCATTTGTAGTTGGTTGCTTTCATTTTTTAAATAGTTAATACACTCACATGGTTCAAAATTCAAAAAGGCAGAAAGGATACCCAGAGTAAATCTCTCCCCCCAGCCTGTGTCCCAGCATTCCCCTCCCTGGAATAAAACAGGGAGTTTACAGTTCTGGCAAATCCTTCAAGAGTCACACATGCGCAAAGATGTACAGACATATGTGTAAATTCTCTTTGTGTTCATTTTATTGCATATTTGGGGCTCTCTCCCCTCAGGGCCTGTGTCTTTCATAGCCAGCGCCTCAGCAGCCTGAGCTGGGCTGGGAAAGGAGGGTGCATATTCTTTTGTATATATGTAAATACAATACATTCTTCTTCACTCTTGATGTTCCTTGGGTTTTGTTTCTGTTTCTTTTCCCCTTAATACTCAGTCTTAGGGATCTAGAATAAAATGCTGATTGACCAGCACCAAACAAACCTAGCTTGGAATCTCAGCTTTGCCCCCTGATGTACTGAAACTGGGTGCCAGCTTCAGGTTTCCCAGCTTCAACTCCACGATGTCAATGCATGGCAGTTTGAAACTCTGTGGGAACTTTTACACCACAGAAACTGGCAAACCCACAAATTGAGGGCTTTTTTGTGGAGAGAGCTGACTTTAACATTGACCAGCACGTCACAGGCTTTGCCGCTGTGAGCTGTGTGACCTCAGGCAAGTCACTTGACCTTTCTGAGCCTCCAAGAGTTCCTGTTTAAAATGGGTATCAAATAGTATCAGAGTGTGATTGTGAGGACGAGATAACACAGGATGCCCGGTGCATAGTGAGTTAGGAGCTGCCGTCTTGATGTTCTCTTACTCTGTCAGCACTACCGAGGAGGTGGAGGAGGGCAGGGAATGATGGATGAGTATCAGGTCAGGTGACATGGGTGGAAATTTGTCCCTTGAGAACAGAAATCAACCCAATCTCAGGGCCCCAACTCACCACTCAGCATCGACCCCACTGCAGTGTGCCTGTCCCATAAGGGGATGAAGAGTATGGCAATGAATATAGCCCTGGTCTGCCCAGCAGGGGCTTCAGTCTAGTGGGAGGGACAACGAAGTAGAGGGTTGCCTTCAAGCTACAGATACTGGCAGAACGAGGTGACCCCAAGGGAAGAAGACCCTGACTCTCCAGGTGGGGGTGGGCGTGGCTTCTCAGAGAAGGTACCCTTTGTGCTGGGCATTCAAACCTGGTAAGAAACCCCAGACAGCAAAGGCCAGGCCTGGAGGGTAAGCTCCCAGGACCATTCCCAAAAAGCAGAGTTCATTTCTTCTTAGCTCAGAGAGAGAAAGCCACTTGCCCAAGGGTGCACAGCACAAACATACCTGAGTCTAGATTCGAATTCTGATCTTCACCCAAAGCACAGCTCCTTCTGTGGTATCATCTGCTCTCTACCCAGTCCCCAAGCCGTCTTGCCAGTTGGTGCTTGGGGCACCGCGAGGGATCCTAGGAGTACTTAGCACCCACACGCGGCAAGGGGCACCCCTGTAGCCTCCTGACAGGAGCGGTGCTCAGGCAGGGAGCTTGGTTAGCAGCCCCGTCCACACCGTATCCTGGGAAAGCAAAGGCATCCAACACCTGTGGGCGTCAGCTGTGGGCAGTTGGGCCCCAGACACCTGGATTCCATTCCCCAAGGCTGGACCCCACCCTCAGGGTCCACAGCTGCCTCCTCCTTCCTCCCATATCTTGGCTGTGTTTCTTCTGAACCAAACACTCGCCGACCTTCCGTCTGAGGCGCATGCCCACTCACGGAGCAGCGAAGACAGTAAGAAGCCCGGGGAGGGATGGCCACGTCAGAGCATCCCAGAGGCTGTGGCCTCCAAGGAGGGGTCAGATGTGGCCTGGAGACCCGCGTGGAGACAGACAACTCTCCATCCCCTCCTTCACTCACTCAGTAACACCCATGGGGCCCCTCCTACTGCGTGTCATGTGCCGGATGTCGCCCATCGGGGAGCAATTCAAGCTCTACTGGCCCACTCAGTGCTGACAGGGGAGACAGAGCGTAAAACAAGGAAGCAGGAAATTGTCTAATTTCCAGTAAATGCTCTAGAGGAAATAAAAGGAGCTGCTGAGACAGAGAGGGACCAAACGCCGTCAGGAAGGTCTCTCTGAGGAGACCTTGTCCCCAAATAACAGGAAGGAAGCAGCCACGTGAGGATCTGCAGGAAAGACATTCCAGGCAGAGGGCACAGCAATGCTAAGGCTCCGAGGCTGCATCTGAGCTGGAGGAGGGCCTCGCTGGAAAGGGAGCGGCCGAGGGAGTGTGTGGAACACCCAGGGCAGAGGATACAGTAGAACAAAGCGTACCACACTCTGACACATGTCCTGAAGCTGTCCTCCGTCCTCTCTGGACTTCATCTAGCGGTTAATAAAATGTACCCACCTTTTAAGAAAATGAAATAAGCTTGTGTGTGTGCGTGGCCTCCCCGCTCAGAAGGCCTCCCTCCACTCCTCCTGGCACTGCCCCCTAGGGCCTGGGGGGTCTGGGGGGACCTCTGTGATCTGGCCGGTGGCCAGCCCTGACCTGAGGAAGGCTAGCGAAGGATTCATCCCTACAGGGAGCAAAAGGACGGGTTTGTAGGTTTCTGGCTCCTGGGAGGAATCCCAAGGGTAATAAGTCACCCTTCTTGGTAATGCCAGAGGATTGCTTGTCTAAAGCCACAGGAGATGTTGAGTCCAGGACATGTGAGAAGCCACCAAGAAGCCTGCTGCTTCCATCCTGCTGAGCCCACTGCTTCCCTTCCCCAAAAAGAAACAAGTGAATCATTTCCCAGAGTCCGTCTCTGGGTCAGCAGTAAGAGCTGTGACACATACCCTGAGCCCCAGAGTCAGGGCTCCTCGGAACACTTCCCCCTTGCATTAACCCCACCTGCATGTTCCTAAATGACATCCCCAAAGAGGAGCCAGAGCCCAGAGCCCCGGCTCCAGAATCTAAGCCTCCGGCGCCCTCTGCTGGTCATCGTGACATCCCACAGCCGGGAGCCCTCAAGTTCTGGATGGAGAGCGTCCCGCCCAGTCCTCTCCTGTGTGGTGGGCAGCTGAAGAAGAAAGACCAGGGCTATTCAGGCATAGTGCATGGCGGGTGCGGGAGGGTGGGCTGACTTTCCACCCACGTTCACTAAAAATCAGCAGCCCCTGAGATTTCACCAGACTTCTCCACAGTCACACAGCAAGTATATTGTGTCTAGCAGCCATCAAGAGCATTCATTCACGCATTCTGCTTCCTTGAGCAGCTACGCTAGGTTCGACACTATTCTAAGCATAGGTAACCCAGAAATGACCGAGATAAAGTCCCTGCCTGATGAAGCCTACATTCTACCTGAGGAGAAGGATGACAAGCACAAGAACAAATAAGACACAAGCTGTCAGGTGAGGTAAGTTCTGTGATCAAAGATAAAGCAGAGCAAGGGGAGATGCAGAGCGGTGCTATCTTAGATCAGAGAGCCGTGGAAGGGCTCCTGACGAAGACAGACAATGAACGATTTGGGGCGGGGTGGGGGAAGCATTCCAGGCAATGGAAAGAGGAAGTTTTCTCCGAAGCACTTACACAGGATCTGAGGGAAAGAGAGGAAACGAGGGTGAAGCCAAGGGCTTCTGCCTGAAGTGTAGGGGTGAATATTTCTTGGGAAAGAGAGATTTGGTGAGAAGACACCCAAAATGTCCATTTCGAACATGGTGAGTTTGGGTGCTAGCCAAGACTAATCCTTGTTGGCCATGGAGTCTAAAGTTTGGGGCGAATGTAGGGCCATCCGCATATAGATGGTGTTTAAAGTCAGAGAGATGTCTGCTTCCATCCAAGATGAAGAACAGAGATCAAACTCACCCTCTCACCTGAAACAACAGAAACAAACTGCACAAAATACAGGAAACAATGGTTTTCAAGAAACTAGCTATTCTGCAACAAAGGACAGTGTCCCTGGGAGACAGGGAGCAAGCAAGGTGAACCCTAAAATCATCTTAGCTCACTATCTTGAGAAAGTTACCAGGCTGCAGCAGGAAAAAAAGAAAAGATGGGGAATACAGCCTTGCAAACCCTGAGCTGAGGAAATGGAGCTGAAAATCAGGGAGATCAACACAACTAGAATCTCAGGACAGAATACTCGAGGAGAGACCTACAGAACCAATATTTTTTTTTTTTTAAAGCATTCAGATTGGAAAAGGAGGGGTAATATTGTCTTTATCCACAGATGAATTATTAGCTATATAGAAAATCCAATGGAATCTACAAAAATGATTACTAGAATTATAGAGTTGAGCAAGATTACAAGATAAAAGAAAAATACACAAAATTAATTATATTCATATATACTAGCATTTAAATATTGAAAATTGAAATTCAAATATTAATACCACAATAGCATTCTAAACATTTTAATTTCTAGGGATAAATCTGCAAAAGATGTGTAAGAACTGTACCATGAAAATACAAAATATTGTTGAGAGAGCTTAAAGAAAGCCTAAATATATATAGCTCTACTTTGTTTATGGGTTTATTAAGATGGTAATTCTCTGCAAATTGATATACAGATTTAATATAATCAGTATGAAAATCCTAGCATAAATCTTTATAGAATTTGAAAACTGATTCTAAAATTTATACGTGAAAGGACCATGAATAGTTCAAACAAATTTGAAAGAGAACAGAGTTGGAAAATTAACACTATCTAACTTGAAGACTGATTATAGGCACTCCTTGGTGGAGCAGTGGTTAGGCCCACCACCTCTGCCCAAGAGCGGTCCATGTACATTCCATGGACCCAGGTTCACATCCTGGGGTCGGGGGAACAACCAAGATGAACAACTAAACTAGAAATAAATGAACTCCTTCTTCCTCTTCTCTTTTTCTGTACTTTCTGATTATAAAGCTATATTAAGACAGTATGGTATTAAGGATAATAGAGTCTAGAAAAATATATGTGTGTATATGTATATATCTCATATTTGTAAATATTTATGTAGATGATTTTCAACAAATGTTCAAAATAAATACAGTGGAGAAACTCTAGTCTTTTCAGCAAAAAGTCTAGTTTGTTACATATCTACATGTATAATAAAATGAACTTTTAGTCATACTTCATACCATATACAAAAATGACTCAAAAAGTATCATAAATCTCAATGAAAAATGTAAAATTACAAAACTTTTAGAGGATAAGTTGGGGGAGAAATCTTTGTGACCCTGGGTTAGGCAATACCAAAGATAAAATCTGTGAAAGAAAAACAATGTCAACTAAAGATTGTAAATATTCAAAATTTCTGCTGTTTAAAAAAGCTTTTAAGAGAATTAAAAGACAAGCCACAGAATGGGAGAGAATGTTTGCTAAGTATAGATCTGATAGAGGACTCATATCCAGAATATATAAAGAACCCTCAAAATTCAATTTAAAAAACATCTCACAAACCACCTAGAAAATGGGTCAAAGATTTGAACAGACATTTCACCAAAGGAGATATACAGATGGCAAATAAGCACTTCAAAGATGTTTGGCATCCACAGTCATTCAAGAACTACACACTAGAATCACCATGAGAGAACACCACCTTCCTATGAGAATTACTAAAATGTGAAAGACATGGTCTATCAATTTTGGTTGAGAATATGGAGCAACTGGAACTCCATACACTGCTGATCAAAAGGGGAAAGAGCACAAAGAACTTTTGAAAAGAGTTCGACAATATCTTCAAATGTTAACAATAGGTCTATATAGAGTTGAGCCTTTCCTCTCCTGGGTGCTTCCTTAGGAGAAAAGAAAGCATATGTCCTTACAAGGACCTGCATGCACAGCAGATCTATGGTAATAGCACAACCTGGAAATAGCCAAATATCTGTTAAAGGATATCTGGATCAACAAACTATGATACTTCTATACCACGGAATCCTACCCAGAAATAAAAAGCAATGAACTATGGATGCGAGTAACAATGTGAAGGGATCTTAAAATGATTATGAGAAAAAAGAAACAGACAAAAAAAGGAGCACATGCTGAATGATCTCGTGTAAATGCACTTCTAGAAAACCTCAACTTACCTCTAATGACAGGAGGCGATCCCTTGCTTGCTTGGGGATAGAGTGGGCAGGGAGGTGTGCAGAAGAATTATGAAGGAGAGGAAGAAAATTTGGAGATGACAGATAGGTTCATATTCTTGATTGTGGCAATATTTTCACATATGCAAGTGTGTGCCAAAACTTAACTAACTCTACATTGCATGCATAGTTTATTGCATGTCGATTACACCTCAATTTTCTAATTAATGCAAGAAAAATAAATTCAATGGGAGAAGAGGAATTCTAGGGAGTGGGGCAGAGCATGTTTTTTTAAAGATGAAATTAATCATAATCATTCCATGCCTGTCTGATGAGTATCTATAAGGTTGAGCTGTCCCTTGGTCCAGTTCTCTGCACCCAGAAAAAGAGTCTTAGCATGCCCTGATGGCCTAGCGGGTAAGTCTGCTGCTTCTGGCCAGCACAGTCCACATACATCCCAAGGACCCGGGTTCACGACCTAAGGCAAGATGAACAACTAAATAAAATAAATGCTTCTTCCTTCTCTTCTTGCCTGCCTACTTGCCTTCATTCCTGCCTGTACCTTTCCTTTGAGAGAGAGAGATATTAGTCTTCTTATCAACTGGAGGTTGAAAGGATAGGACAAAAGGAGGGTGAAAAGGAGAACCCAGGTATGCAGAGAATGTGCCCAGGAGAAGAGAAGAAAATGGCCACCCCTCAAATGCCACTGAGCACCGAGACCTGAATTGGCAATGTAGGAGTCATGTCATCTTGATAAGACTGTTTGAGTGGATGTGGGGGCGAGGAAGCAGGGTCTCACTGTGTGGCTCCAAGGGGGAATGGCAAGAAGGAAGTGACAATGGTGAGGAGCAGACGCTGCTTCTCCGAGTGTCTGCTGTGGACGGAGAAGGTGTATGTGGCAGTGTGCACCAAGGGGATTTTTTGACTCCAGGATGAATCACCACTGGTTTGTTTAACGAGGAAATGAACCAGCAGCAATGCAGCCCTGAGGGATCCCCTTACCCCCTCTACCCCTCAAACCCCAATGGAAGCTCAGACCAGCAGGTCTCAGAAGACAGTGAAAAGCCCCCACTTCTGGGGCCGAATGATCATCAGCTTGGATCACACTCAATGACTGGAAGTACTGGAGTCCCTACAAATGCTCAATGTGTCCCTGTCCTGGAGTCCCGGAGTCCCAGACCCCCAGTCACTGCCTGAGGGCCTCTGGCTTGAGAGAAAGGTGGGCCCAGCAGGAGAGCAGACTCCATCTGTCTCCCTCAGGTGACATAGTCTGGTGGCTGAGCATGGACTCTGGAGCCTGTCTTTGCCTCTTCCCAGCTTTGTGACGTTAGACAGGTCCCTTGACCTCTCTGTGCCTCAGTTTCACAATCTATAAAAGGGGACTAAGAACAATGTTTCCCCCCTAAGGGTTTTGGTGTAGATTAAATCAGTGAATAAATGTAAAGTGTTTACAATGGTCCCTGGCACCACTATTTACTTACATTATAATTTCATTATCATTATTATTTTATCCAGTATGTGGCCATGTGCAGTAGCTTCCAGGGCAACTGACTGAATGAATGGCTAGATGGTGGATTACTGAGTGAACCAACCAACCTCTCAGATTCAGCGTTCGCGGATACCTGGAAACAGTGGTGCCAGGTGCTTTGTGCCGGCACTGAATCTCACAGCAGCCCGGTGACCAGTGGCCTGGGTTCCCGCCTGCCTGTTTCACACTTAGAGAAATCGTGATTCTCAGATGTGGGCATATCCAAGATCATGCAGTCATTTTTTTCCCCCTCTAATTTTTAATTGTACATGATATCGAGTCACTGAAGAAAAATTCAAATGGAGAGAAGTGAAAGAAAAAAATCAATAAAAATAAAACCTGAGATTCCACACCAGAAATTTCTATTAGGTGTGTGCATGCAGACCCTCTTTATATAAAGTTAAGTAGATGGGACGTGCCCTGGTCGTGGAGAAGTTAGGTCTGCCGCCTCTGGCAACGTGAAGTCCACAGACATCCCAAAGACCCAGGTTTACATCCTGCGACAGGAAAACAGCCAAAGAGAATAACTAAACTAAAATAAAATAAAATAAAATGCTTCTTCCTCCTCTCTCTTCCGGCCTGCTTGCCTTTTCACCTTCATTCCTGACTGAACCTTTCCTTAAAAAAAAAAAAAAATGATGATACATAGATAGATACAGATAGATTTTTTTCTAACAAAGATGGGTCACATTATACAGCCCCTGCATTGCAATACAGCATGACTCCCTTTCTGTGTCAATAAATCCATGCCACTGGCCGCGACTAGAATTCTTTTGTAGAGCAGAATCACAATTTATTTAACCAATTTGCTGCTGTGGGATAGTTAGGCTGATCCAATTTCTCACCATTTTACATGATGAATGCCCTCCTTATCCATACAACTTCCTGAACATGTCCAATTATTTCCTTAGGATAAAGTCCTAGAAGTGAAATTTCTGAGTCAAAGACAATACCGTTATTTAGGGCTTGTCATATATACACACCGGCAAATCGTCTGGCAGAAAGGCTGCTCTGATTTACACTCCCACTGGTGGCGAATGAGATATGGGTCACTAGTATGAGAGATATGCCAAACAGATCAGAAATGGTGCATTTGTCAGGAAAGGCTAGGCCAAGCTGCAGTAACAAATTAACCCCAAATCTCGTGGCATGAAACAAGGAAACATACATTTGGTTACAGTTCCATTATTTCCTGCCATATATAAACTATCCCAAAACTTAAAGATTTAAAACAGAAATTTAGGGGTATACCCTTGTGGCTCAGGGGACCAAGACACTGGAGTGCAGACCACACACAACCCAAGGATCCAGGTTCAAGACCTGGGGGCCAGGGTGAAAAACCAGGAATGAACCACTAAATAAATAAAGTTATTTCTTCCTCCTCTTTCTTCCTGACTCAAAAATGCTCCTTCCTGCTCTCCCTTCCTGCCTTCCTCTCTTTAACAAATACATTAAATAAATAAATCAGCCATGTATTATTTCTGTGATTCTGTGGATCAAGAACTCAGGAGTCAGCTGGGTGCTTTTTCTGGCCTGGATGGGTTCAGCTGGTGTCATACATATTCAACTGAGAGATGTGAATCAGGATGTAAGTCCACAACCTCACTCGTGTGTCTGGTCTGTCCATGCTGCTCCCTGCAGCCTCTCTCCAAGTGGCTGGCTTGGACTTCCTTACAATATGGCGGTCTCCAGGATGTCCACCTTCTTACATGGCAGCTGACTTCCAAAAGGAAGTTTTACAAGCCACAAAAGTGGAAGGTACAGATCTTTAAGACGTGGCCTGGGAAGTGACAGTGTCATTGTACTGTTGACAAATGCTGTCGGGACCCAGTTTAAATGCAAGTGGAAAGAAAATAAACTCCAGTTTAAAAGGAGGGAGGGATGGCAAAGAATGTGTGGTATGGCCATCTTTAACCCACCATAGAGACCAAGAACTCGATGGGGCCACATTCTAAGGCCAGAGTGGTTGTTCAAAACCTTAGTCAGGACTCTGGCAGGAAACAGACTCTCATTCAAAGTACTCCAAGAGAGGGTTTCATGCTAACTTGCAGGGGGCGGTGCAGGATTAAAGGGACCTATAAGCTGTACAGAAGCCAGACCCAGCCTGGAGCCAGACTGGGTAGGCAGATGATGTCCTCCACAGAGGTGCTGTCTCCCAGGGTGCAGAGGAGGTGGAAGGGGTTGGAGGCAGACTGGACAAGCACCAGAAGGATGGAAAGAAGCTGTGTTTGCAGAAGCCTCCTGCTTTCACCCTTCTGGGTGCCAGTACTTTCTCTATGCTTTTGCTTCTTAGTCTTTCTGGAGACAGAGGCAGGGCAGGGATGGGGCAAGGATGGGGCTGGGATGGGGCAGAGATGGGGCAGGGATGGGGCAGGGATGGGGCAGGTCTGGGCTGGGCCAGGCTAGAGAGTAAGGAGTGAGGGGTTCTGCCCAGCCTGAAGGGTCTGGCAAGGACGAAGGGTGGGCACGCTTCTGCCACCATTGTCTGCAGAAGGTTGGAAGCCCAGCTGTCAGGAGTCCCCACCCCTATCCCTCTGGGCTTAGAACCAAGACAGGGTATCCCCCACACCCTTCATCCCTTGCTTCCTCCCTCCCCTGGCCAGACCTCACCCTCACTGTCTTAATGAAGTTCCCGGCTGACACTTCCTAATTCCCCAGTGATTAACTTCCAGTGGATTAGAACCAGGACAGCTATTTAATTAACACGCATGTCTGAGATTACTCAGGACTCATTAAGACTCCGTGATTGACTTATTAACGCGCAGGGATTCAATTACTTGCCTGGCTCTGAACTCCTGGCCAGGGCAGGAGGCAGCAGGGAGGCCATAAAGTCCAGCCTGAGAGCCCCAGTCTGAGGGAGGAGACACAACCTGACCCCCAGGGGAGTCCCAGTCTGAGCAGGAGGTCACGACCTTTGTCCATGGGAAGCCCCAGGCTGAAGGGAGAGATGTAGCCAAAGCTATGAGGTGTTCATCTGAAGGAGGACCCCTGGTGCCTTCCCAGGAGAGCTCTGATCTGAGAAAGGAGGCAGGGCCAGTGTCTCCATAGAAGGGAGACCCATAAACCCAAAAAGGCTGAGCGGTCACAACAGGGCCCAGGGAAGTGCATTTCCTCAGAGGCTAACAGAGAGGGAATGGGGACAGCAGACAGAGCACAGGGAGAGCCAGTTCCAGGGCCCCTTCTCCAGGCTGGGATGCCCTGTGCATGACACCCCGTACTGGGACACTCAAGGGTGGGGTCCCAGGTGGCTGATCTCGACAGCCCACCTCCACCCCACCCACCGGAACTGTACTATGGGAGAAGGACGAGTTGAGGGAACCAAGGATAGAGTGGGTAACAAAGCCCAACATAAGGCTGGGGTGACGGCCACAATGACGGTGCTGCAGTTCTGGAGCACCCCCCTGACATGAGCACTCTCCACACATCAGCTCAGTTGTTTCCCCGTGCAGATGTGGACACCAGGCTCCCAGAGTGAAGAGCATGTCCAGGGCCACATACAGTGAGGGGTGGAGCCTCCCCACTGAGCCCAGGCCCCGCATCATCCTTTAGCACATGGCACCCGTGCCCGTACGTCCTGGTGGCCTTGTGGGCGGCCAGCTCCCACCTGCAGTGGTCCTGTGAACTGAAGCTCTTTCTACAAAACAAGGAAGCAGCATGGGCCACCAGCGAGTGAAGCCCCCGCTGGAGACCCCATGATGAAGCCTGGACCTCTGTGGCAAGTGAGTCCAAAAGCAAGGAGGCAACGTAGGGGCCGGAATGTGGTGCCCACGCCGGCAGGCCTGCAGCACGGTCCTCAGTCGAGGCGATGACGCTGCAGCAGAGGGGACAAGAAGTGGGTTCCGGAGGCCCACACACCTGGACCTCCGCTTCCTGCCAGCTGTGTGGCTTCAGACAAGCACTTCGCCTCTCTGAGGCTGCTTCCTTCCCTGCAGCCTGGAGGACATAGGACTAACCTGCCTGATAAGACTATTGGGACGAATTAAGCAACAGCCTATAATGAGCTTGCAAGCAGGCCTGGCAGATCTAGTGTGCATCCAGCGGTCGCAGCCTTGGGGTCATGGTTACGCAGTAACATCTCAAGGAGAAAAGAGAAGTCACCAAGAGCCAACAATGGTTACATTAAAAAGTCAGGGTGCAGGCCTGCCCTGGTGTATAGCAGTTAGGTCTGCTGCCTCTGGCTGACACAGTCCACATCCATCCCAAGGACCCAGGTTTGAGATCCAGAACCAGGGGGAACAACCAGCATGAACAACTAAACACAAATAAATAAAATTTTAAAAAAGACCCTGGAAGTCTCAAACCCGAGAAATCTAAGTGTAACAGGAAAAGGTAAAAGATCTGCACTTTGGAAAAGAATAGGAAAATGCTGTTTCACTAGCAAAGAGTGACTAAAAGAGGGAGTGTGGAAAAAGTGCGTGTGTGTCCTAAAGTATCTCAAAATATCTTTTAACATTGTTTAAAATAGTCTTATCCTACCTTAAAATATCTTGATATATTTTAAAATATCTCTGGATATATACCAAAGAAGTTAATTACTCTCTTTTCAGTCTTGGGGGAGGAGAACTAAGGCTAGAGGACAGGGGTGTAGGAGGGAAATTTTTCCCTGAATAAATACCCTTTTCTACTTTTTAATTTTGAACCCTGTGAATGTATTGCCTATTCAAAAATTAAATTAAAGAATGTTAACACTGGTTATCTCTGCTTGCTGGGGTGATGGGTGGTTTTGCTTTCTTCTTCATATTTTCCTGTATTGTCTGATTTTTTTAATGACCGTGTATTACATTTTTAAATCAAGAAAAATAATAGAGCTATTAACATTTTTTTTTTAAGTCTGCCTCCGCTGTATAGGCTGGGAGCTGACGGGGCCACAATTCATGCGACGAAAGAAATGTTGGAGGTTTGTGGTTCAAGAGACAGGATTTAGAGGTGGGGCAGGCAGGCCGTGTGGCCGCAGAGGACAGAGAGGGAGGCCTGGGCAGAATGGCTACTGCTCAGGGTGGCACCAGAAAGAACTTTCTACCAGGGCTGCTCTGGGAGGGGCGAGCCCCCATCAGAGTGAGCCAGCAAGATGGAAGTGCTCATCAGGGGTCACAGAGAGAATCCTGTTCACAAAGGGGTCGGAGAATCTGGGGGCAGAGGGGTCCAGATCTGATCTCAGGGGTACACAGTTTTCTCAGCCGTGGCTGCTAAGCTGCTGCCGGCTTTGCTCACAGCCCCTGGGTGCCTCATGTCCCTTAAAGGTGCAGCCTCGCCTATAGCAGCGAATATAAAACTCGACACTGCATCATCACAAATGCTCATACAAACACTTACTGGGTGGCGGATGCTCTCAGCACTCCCCCACACTGCCCCCCATCAACTGATTTAACTTCCAGAACAACTCTAGGAGGCAGACACAGGTTTTATCCCTGTTTTCCAGACCAGGAGACCCAAGCAGGGTGGGGTCAAGGTGTTCTCTGCAGAGCATGTCTGTCTCCCCTTGTTATGGGTGGAATTAAGCTGGTGAGCAGGTATGAATGTGAGCACAGAGCCGGGCCAGGCTAGAGTGTGCCAGTGCAGGTCTGAGGGTACAGGTGTGGCTCCTGAGTGCGTCCGCATGTCCGCCCAGGTGGGGGCCCTTGTCTGGACACAGGTGTGCATTCATTCGGCCGGCCTGGCTTGCCTGTGCTGTGCCCACGGTGAGCCCTTCTGAGTGCCCAGGACAGCTTGTGCTGGCATACCTGCACCATCTTTGAGCTTAATGCCTGAGAGAGGAGGGGTGGCAGGACCAGGCTCTTACCAGACCACACTGAGCAACACGCATCACTTCATCAGGGCCCCCCCCACCCCCTGCCGCTGCCCCCTCACTGGAACAGCCCTCCCTGGCGACCTCACTCCCGTGCAGACCGCCACACGGAAATGGTCATCTTTAGGTGTCTACTCGACTGGTCACAGGTGCCCAGATTGAACGTTATTTCTGGGTGTGTCTGGGAGGGTGTTTCTGGCTGAGATCCGTGCTCACATCTGAGGACTCAGCGAAGTCCAGTCCTCGCCAGTGCGGATGGGCATCATCCCATCTGAGGAGAGTCTGAGTAGAACAAAAGGATGGAGGAAGGAGGAAGGAGCCCCTGATAGACACAATCATCTCATACGCACATACTCATCTCATACTCATACTCATCTCATACTCACCAAAGTGCTGTGAAGAGCCATTCTTATCTCGCAGACAGGGAAACTGAGGCAGGAGTAACTTCCCGTATCGCCCCGCCCCTGAGCAGAGCAACCCCGGGCTTTCGCCCCGCGCCGCCTCCGTGGCCGCCTCACCCCCTCGCTCATTCGCTCTGCGGAGGTATGTAATTAGTCTGCACACAATGGTCTGATATTAAAATGAAATTAGCAGCGACCTAGCGTGGGCAGACCCTTTCAAACTTGATTCCCTCCCCCATCCTCTCCCAGGAGAAAGCCAGGGAGGTTTAAAGGATCGTATGTCTGCATAACAGTTTCCTTTGTTCTTTTTCCTTCCAATTAAATTGGCCAGAATACACATCTCTGGAAACTGGAGGCCTCCAGACAAGGGGACTAATTATGGTCACTGTAAGCAAAGGTGTGGAGTCATCTCCCTCTGTCTGGGACGCACAGGGTAGAATTCCAGCTCAAGCTTGAGGCAACCGATGGCCCATTGGGAAGATTAAACCTTGAGCTAAGAGCCTCTAAGACCAAGAGCAAAGAGGAGAAATTGGCAGGAGAGATGGAAGTGATTTGCATTTAGAACCTAAAAAGGGTGTGTGAAAACCTTTCTCCTGAGTCGCGCTGGACCCAAGATTTCACTGACCCTCATCCTGTGGAATGTGCTATGTATGGGTAAAACCTCCAGAACCTTCTGCCAGTGAGTAATTTCCATCTTAACTTTTGTCATGCGCACAGCTGTGGGAAGACGGGTCCCGGTATGAAAACACATGTGAAGTGAACGTTCATTGAGCACCTATGATGTGACAGGAGTCTGGGATGTCACGTGAAGAAGCCATGGCCCAGTGGTCCCGTGAGCTCTAAGGGGCAGCCCGCCGCCCAGGGACCGCTGTGGCCTTTTCGGAGCAGGGAGGGGCTTCACCTGGGGCTATCACCAGCCTAGAGCTTGTGTGGAGAGAAAAGACAGATGGCCAGAGCCTCCCCCTGGGTTTGGTCTCCATGTGGGGCCTGGAACGGCATGCGCACTGAGGAAGCAGAAACATTCCCAGAAAGAGCAGTGGAAACTGCAGTGATGTCCCTACAGAGCCGACCTGAGGGAAAAAGATGACTCTCCCACCGATCCCCCTGCTACTCGCTCCTCCTCCCATGCCAGCAGCCTCCTCTCCCAAGGGACACACGCGCACACGCATGTACACGTGCACACACGCACACACAACCTCAGACTGTAAGGACAGGTGGTCACCAAAAAAGAGGTGAGACAAAGAGCCGCAGCGTCCCACAGTTTTCCGAACAGAGGCGCCGACCTCGCTGCTAGCCCACTGCCCACAGAGCGGGTGCTTGGCCTTGGCGCTCAGAGCGCCTGAGTGCCTCACGCGGCCCGGCGCACACATCCGCTGCACGCCCGCTGCACATGTTGTTGGGGTGAGTTTTAACAACACCCCCCTTGGGCTGATGGACGAGAACCAGGTGCTACCGGCTGGGTACGCCCAGTCTGGTGCGAGAAGGTGTCACAGACCCTGGGACAATCCCAACAGAATGGTGGTTTCCAGAAGGGAAGGGGGTCAGTGTAATTATATCAGGTAAAGGGCGATGGAAACTAGAATTTTTTCCCAGACCAATATTTATTATTTCTTTGGTTCACAACGCAGCATTCATGTTAGGGTACTGAAGCTGCATCTCAGTCAGTATTTCACACCACTCTCCCCCAGAGTTCGAGTCCTTAAGAGTGCGCCGACTTGGTGGACGCTGTCACTCCATCCACGTTCACCCCGAGGGCTGCAGGAGAGGGGGACACCACTCTGAGGTCTCAGCCAGTAAGCTAGCAGATGTGGGATTGACGCAGGTCTCCAAAACCAAGGCTCGTGCCAACTTTGCGCGTCAGCTCCCACATCGGCCTGCATGCCCACTGCAAACAACCAGATGTGTGGGCACAGTGTGCGGGCGGGAGGGGACCTGGGGCATGCCTACCCCCTGACCTGTTCTCCAGTGGCCCCCCAGCCTCAGAGGAAAGAGACTCGCCCTCAAGGGAGCCTCTGTCAGAGAGAGGCAGAAGTATGCCCTCTGGAGTGCCACCGTGAGGGGCAGACATAACCCTGTCCTCAGGTGTCCAGTGTGAGGGGGAGACATGGCCCTGTCTCAGGTGTCCAGTGTGAGGGAGAGACATGGCCTGTCTCAGGTGTCCAGTGCGAGGGGGAGACATGGTCCTGTCCTCAGGTGTCCAGTGCGAGGGGGAGACATGGTCCTGTCCTCAGGTGTCCAGTGCGAGGGGGAGACATGGCCCTGTCCTCAGGTGTTCAGTGTGAGGGGGAGACATGGCCCTGTCCTCAGGTGTTCAGTGTGAGGGGGAGACATGGCCCTGTCCTCAGGTGTCCAGTGTGAGGGGCAGACAAGACATGACCTTGTCCTCAGGTGTCCAGTGTGAGGGGCAGACAAGACATGACCTTGTCCTCAGGTGTCCAGTGTGAAGGGGAGACATGGCCCTGTCTCCGGTGTCCAGTCAGAGCACGTGACAAGGGGACCGGTGTAGCCCCACTCAGGGGTCCTCCATTCTGAAGAGATGTTGAGACAAACACAAAGGGAAGAAGCCCCAACTGGTCAACCCTGCCCTTCACCTTCGAACAGGCTGCCATCCCCTCTCCCCACCCCACCCCGTCTCTGGTCAGGACGCGTGTCCGCCTGGGGCCTCTCCAGACAGTGCTGGGCAGAGGCGGGAGCCAGGCGCAGGCTGTCACTCAGCAGCTGCAGCTCCCCAGGGAACATTTTACAACTTCACCTATTCCCGGCGCCTGCTTGACGGAGCATCCGAAGCAATTCCAGGACTATATTTCATTGTCACATTTATTTGCAAGGGGTGTCAGTCAGGCCCCGGAAGTCAGCTGCCCTGCTGCTCCCACTGTTACGCGCACACAGGCACACGCTTGCTGAAACCCACATTCTGGTGCATCCCGAGACACAGAGGACCCCAGACATGCACAGGCACGACACACAGACGCGGGGCCGAGCATGGGGGCCACCGCGGCGCACAGCCACAGGGAAACCACATGTGTCACTACTCCCATGTCAGTCAGTGCTGAGCACACCGCAAAGCTGGTCCCGTGTGCACACACACACGCACACACACGCACCCCCTCGGTCACACCCAGACACCCAGAGAGACAGAGTCCTCAGGCCAGGGGGCCTACCTCCAGGCCCATCATAGGCAGGCAGGTAGGAGATCACCACAGTCCAAGCCTCCCGGGGCCCCTAAGATCAGAAGCCAAGGATGGAAAGAAGCAGGGCACTCTCAGAGCCCCCTTCACCTTACTTCCACGAGTTTCTCAAGCTGAGACACACACACACACACACACACACACACACACACAGCAGGAGCCTCTTCAGCTGTGTAGTTGAAGCCCCACCATTAGCACTAATTACCACACTTGTTGGGAAAAGGATTTAATTAACTCTCTGCTGGGGCTCGGAGGAGAGCAGGGCCAAGGGCAGGCTTGCTGAAGCTGGGCCTCTCTCTCCTCCCTCACGTCGTTTTCCAGGTGTGCGGGGAGGGTCTCCAGGGAAGGAGGGGAGGGGGTCACATGTCGGGACCCATGTCCAGACACAAGCTGACATGTTTTTCTACACTCATAAGTGTATGCAGACATTCCTGGAAGTGGCCCACATGCAACCCCCACCCAACAGCAGACAGGTGACAGATGATAGATGGGCGGATGGAAGAGTACATAAGGGGTGGAGAGAAAAATCAGTGGGTGATGAGGGGTGGATGAGTGGGTGGGTGGGTGGAAGGATGAATGGATGGATAATGAATAAGAGATAAATAGAGGAAGGACTGGAGAGCTGGGTGAGGGGTGCAGGTGGGAAGAAGCTGTGAGTGGGGAGGTGAGTGGAAGATGGCTGGAAGGATGAGCACAGCGACCTACGGTCAAGTACACAGGGAACACACACGCTGCACAACCCACAGTCCTCCACCGGGACACACACCCCTCCTTTCTCCTTCCAGCGAGAGGAGGTCTTACAGCTGAGTGGTTGAGAAGTGAGCTCTGGTGTCCAGCTACTGGGATTTGAATTGTGCATCTCTGTGACCTTAAACAAGTTTCTCAAGCTCTCCTATGTCTCCAAGATAGAAACAAAGGTGCCCAGTGTACAGGGTCGATGTGAGGGACGAAGATGATGAAACACCTGTGAAAAACATGAAAAGTGCTTGGAAGAGTTTCTCGTACACAAGAAAGACAATACACCCTAGTTATCACTGAGGTGGGTATTTCTCCTACAGGGAACAATCTGGAGATTCCAGAAATATCCAGAATATTCCAGAACAGGCCCATGTCCCCAGTGATGGCAGCTGAGGACCTGTGGCTACACCTCTCATTCCCTTTCCAGCCCACTGCCACCCCCCACACACACTGAACAGAACCCCGAGAGGGAGGGAAAGCCCAGAGGAAGAGCCTGGGGACCCTGTGGGGCACAATCAGGCGAGGAAGTTCTTTGTGCAGAGAAGGGCTGAGCAGGCTGAGCAATCAGCCAGAGAGAACCAGCCTCCAGGGCCCCCTGAGCCCCTGGGCCCAAACAATGATATATATTTTCAATTTTCTCAAAGATTATATTTTTTTCCTTCAGACGTTCATCTTGTGCTTTTTGACCAGAATAAACTGAAAAATAATAGAATCCAGATGGGAAAGAGATAGTCATTCGTCCACACAGATTGTGATGCCAGCACCAGCCCCCCACCCCGCACCCCTGGAGGGATCAGGCCAGAGCCGGTGCGGGTGAGCAGGGGAACCAGGCAGCCCCTGAGACACCCCAGCCCTCGTGGACCCCTCACAGACTGGGGACACGGGAAGAACCCCCAGGAGTTTGGAACTGGGACTCTTGAGTGACCTCAACTCACTCCCATCTTGGAAACTTACTTTCCTCATCTGCAAAATGGAAATAATAGCTCCTTAGCTGTCTCCCCAAAGAGAGAGTGGGAGATTTGCATGAGCGGTGAGCCCTCACCCACACAGGCTGTACCTGTGCCCTGAAGGGGCCTGGCTTCCCCACCTCATCCCGGGCTCTGAGCCTGGGGCTGCTTCTCGCAATGGGCCTCCTTATCTCTTCTGAAGTTCTCGTTCCAAGTCTCCCTGACCCTGGCTAGTCCATCCCCAGACTGAGTAGATTTTCGTAACTCTGGCACCTGTCCTCCAAGACGGTCTATGCTGTTCTGAAAGACCATCAGACAAAACCAGAGGCCACGGACCCATTTACTCAAGTGAATGCTCCCTCCTCTGGGAAGTCCTTCCCAGTGTCTAACTCGAACCCACTTTGCTGCAGCGTGCTTGTTTCTCCTATTGTGAAGTCAATGGACGCAAAGCCTGGTTGACCAAAGACTATCATTTCCGATGCTCCTTCCATGGGGCCAGGGATGACGAATGAATAAAAAGAACGTTGGAGTTTGGAGTTCGCGTGCAGCAGTACCATTTACCCGCTGTGGCTCTGGCCCAGGTGCCTCACTCCTCTGAGCCCTGATCTCCGCAGGGCTCAGCACGGTGCCTTGCCTGCCTCCGGGACCACTGTGAGGCCATTTGAAAGACTTGGGCAAACTGAGATAATCCCTGCAGATGGGAGGGAAACCAGTCTCGGGAGACCTGTCCTCTCCCCACTTCTGTAGCTCCAGCCTCCTGGCAAGGGTGACACTCGGTGGCCCAGGAGCGGAGGGAGGTGATTAGAAGGGGAGAGGCGAGGAGCACTCACTCTTTCCCGGAGTAATTGGGGGCAATCCCGCAGCCGCCTGTCGGCTCCCTCCCAGCTGTGGGGAAGCTGTGGCCTCATCATCCCTCATTAATGGGGCTCTTCCAGCAGCTGCATTGTAGAACATGATTTTAATAACCCTGGCAGGAGGGGATCATTTTTCTTTTGTCACTTAACTCTGATTCGACTGGGGAGAGACTGAGACACGAAAAGGGAAAGGCAAGCTGCAGAGAGGCAGAGACAGAGTCAAAGAGAGATCTAGGGCCAGGAGTCTGGAGACAGAAGCATCTAGACAGCTGAGACCCGGGACAGGTCAGGAAGAGGGAGCGAGAAAAGCGAGGGAGCACAGAGCGAGTGCAGCGGCTAGGATCAGGGCTGGGGACCAGCACCCCTTGTGCCCCTGCACCCACACAGGCAGGGAGTGGTCAGGATAAGAGGTCCTGGCTGTAGGGCAGGCCCCGGCTGCTCTCGACACCCTTTCTCGCTCATCTAAGGGCCTGCTGTGGATGGAGAGAGTGCCCCAGGTTTGGGGTGGAGGAGGGAAAAGGAGGGTTCCAGAGGCAGGCCTTGTGTCTAAGAGCAGTAATTTCCTCAGGACTGGGCTTACAGCCCCGCGCAGGGACCGTGAGGCAGGTATCAGTCAGACAGACACCGGGGCAGGCCCACCTCCGCCCCCTGCTAGCTGAATGGGCAGCCCTCATGACCTGTGGGACGCCTACAGGAACTAACGCGTGGCCTGTCTGACACAGAGGACAGCACATAGAATAAAGGACAAACGGAACACCCAGGCCTCAGAGACCTCCAGGGAGGCAAGGAGTCAAGGCCAAGGGCGTGGCGTGAACCTGCGTTCAGACCTCCAAGGCCTGACTGCCAGCCCTGGGAGACAGCTCGCCCCACCATAAGCCATCATAGGAGCAAGGAAAGAGCTGCAAGGGGGCCCGGACGGGCAAGGTGGGTCCCTGCCAGGGCGCAGTCGGCCCCGCCTCCCCCGCCCCTGCACTGACACAATTCGAGAAGGGGGCACCTGACGTGGGCAAAACTGGGTGTGTGGCGCCACCTTCTGGCTACTCGGGGAAAGACACCAGCGACCTGCCGGAGAGGAAGCCTGGCTTCTCAGTCTCCGGAAAATCAACTTTGGGGACCCTGTCCAGGAAGGCACCAGACTGGGTCCCTGGGCCCTTCTCCTGTCCCCAGGGTCCACTCAGATCTCCTAGGCAGACCCAAAACAAGGTGGTGAGCTGGCTACAGTTCTCCAAGTTGGGAAATACAACCACGAAGTTCCATCATCTAAATCAGCACATTTCCCTCCACATTTCCTGGGCCCAACAGTGAGAAAGGAACCTTTTCAGTCTGCAAGATTTTTCTCTAGACCGAAGGACTCTGAGAAGAGGGACTTGGGGGCCACAGTCTGGTTGAGTGAAAAGGCAGAGAGCAGGACCTGCAGTGAAATGGATAGCTGTGGGACCTCAGAACACACAAGCAAAGTCTGTCGGAGGGAAGGCGCCTCGGAGGTGAGGTTCCATAAGTGGAGACCATCATGGTTGTCATTAAATCGGGGAGACCAGTTCCTCCCAGGCCAGGCCAGGGGACAGGGTTCTTCCAGCAACGCCCAATGAGGGACATCCCCTCCTGACTTCCGAGTTCCCCATCTGTGAAATGCGATGAGGAGGGGGGACCCCAGGGCTCTCAGCCCAATGGTGCCACATCTTGTTTCTGCTGTCTCATGTCCAGGAGGAAGCGGAGCATCCTGAGACCTGTCGCTAATTCCTCTTTCCCAGGAATGGCAAGGGAACCCAGCAGCAAGCTCAGAACCTGGCAGAAAGAGGGGCACCGATGTCCATCAGGGTTGGAGGAGGGGTGGGACGAACTGAGCAGCCTGGAAGCCAGCCTCACCTGCAGAGCAGTGGGCTCTGGTCTCTGTGACTGGGGCGAGAGGTCAGGGTGTCCTGGGATCCAGCAGAGTTTCAGGATCAGCATGGAGGACAGGCCTGTGGCCAGGTAAGGCCTTTGTCCTCAGGCTCAGACTGGAGTAGGAAGCCTCACCCTTATCAGACCTGGGCTCCAGAACCCCCAGAATCTCCTCCACACCCTCCCACCCCATGTGGAGCTCCTCTGGGCACTCTCACCCACGCCCTGACTCCAGGGTTCCACCTGACCACCCACAGAGCTGCTCATTCCTTGCCTCCCCCCAGGCTTCTCTGAACCAGGCCATGGTTTGGACCATGGGGTCTTGCCCTCAGAAAGAACCTGGGGTATGGCCACCCAATCACACCTGGGCACAGGACCATCATTATTTCCTCCACCCATTGGAGAGAAAATGTGTCCTATGTCACATACCCTGGTCACAACCAGTGTCCAAGTCCTCTTGAGTCTCCCTCCTTGAAATCTCACCAGTCCATGTTTTTCTCCTACCCCATGGCCTGGGCCCCTGCAGCAGCCCCTGCGCCACTGCATGAAGGGTGCTTTCCCTTCCCACCCAGTGCCACAAAAGACAGATCCAGACGCTCCCCTGCCACTGCTCCCAGATCCTCCTGGAGGAGCCAGGCCGGCCTACCCCCACCAGGCTGCCCCACACAATGTGCTGAGTCTACTTTTCTCACGCAGCAGTGCCTGGCAGAGAGCGCAAAGGACTATGAGAAAGCCCCACTGCCGGCACGCCCCGGTGGAGCAGAGGCTGGACGCCGTTCAAGACCCAGGTCTGGGGAGAAAACCGGGGTGAACAGCTAAATGAAATCAATCAGTGTCTCTTCTTCCTTTCCCTTCCTGCCTCAGCTCTCCCTCATTTCTACTTTCCCTGAAAAAAGGAAAAAGAGCCTCTGCTTGTCTCAGTCTTTATCCAACTCGGCTTCTTCCCAGATCCCATGTACCTGTCTTATGGCTGTGACTTTAGAGGCGCAGAAAGGGCCACAGCCAGTCACAAGGCTGGGACACCATGAAAATGAGAACTGCCTGGACGCTCTGTTCATCCGGTGGGATGCCCTCCTTTCCCCCATCTTGCCTCCCTGCCTTCCACCCGCAGCAGCTCTGCTCCCTCCCACCTCTGGCCACTCCTACTTGGTCCCTGTCGGACTTCTCGCGTCCTCATCCTCTCATTAAGGACTCAGCCATTTGCTCTTCTCACACTCAAAGACTTCACCCACCTCCTCCCCTCAGCCCCTGCCTTGGGGCACTAGACTGGTCCCCAAGACCTATCTCCTATCCTTAACTTTCTGACCTCGAGTCCTTCCCGAGATCATCTCTGCCTGACCTGGGGTCATTATTAGTAACCAACCCCAGGGTGTCCGAGCTCCTTCCTCCCCTGGGGCTCAGACGCCTCTGAGGGAACCTGGGGGAGGTCGGTAGCTGGAGGAAGAGCTCAGGACCCTCAGGAAGGTCCGCTGTGGCTGCCAGTCCCCGAGTTGGTCCCCACGACTCCTACAGGGACTGAGAGCACAGCAGTTACACGAACAGTGACTTCACCGGGATTTTGGTAAGTAACAGGCCACAGCAGCTCAGAGCGTTGGTATCCATGCACCAAAGTGTGACCCAGACTGGGGTAAAGGACCCGGCTCCCCACGTCTCCAAGGGACTCAGCAGAATCCTGATGCTCTGAATCTGCAGGACCCCAGCTGTCACCCTGGCATTTTGGGGTGCCCAGAGGAAACTCTGATGGCGCTGCGAGCAGAGGTGGGTGGCCACAGAGGGCCCTGGCAACTGTGCTATGATGAGGAGGCCTCAATAACCTCGCGGATGGTGACATCAGGGAACAGGAGACAGAAGAGGAGCAGGGACACTATAGATGCCACGAGACACCTCGCGCCGACCAGCCCTCTCACGGACACCACGCACACTCCCTGGAGGCTTCCCGAAACCATTGGACAAGACCAGCAGGCTTCTGGAAAGCCTGTGGACAGATGGGGCTAAGAGCCAGCCAAGGACAAGTCGTGACTCTCCGTGGGACTCGTTGGTAGCTTGCCCGGGTTGGAGAGGCCTTGGGAGAAACTCTGGGCCAAGCGCTCGCATCCCACCCCGCTGACATCATGGTCCCCTTGAAGCCCAAGCCCTTCTTTGCTAGTTGTGGTCTCATTGTCCGACCACCAGGCTCAAATTCTTCTTTCAAACAGCTCATTGCATTAAAAACTTACTCTGCGGCAGATTCCAGGAACTATGTTCCTATACTAATTATTTTCATTAATCGTCATGGCGACCTTTTAAAGTAGATACACTCTGGCACGCCCCGGTGGAGTAGTGGTTTGGTCAATTGCCTCCAGACAAAGCACAGTCCACATGCATCCCAAGGACCTGGGTTCACACCCTGAGTTGGGGAGAACAACCAAGATGTACAACTCAATAAAAATAAAGTGCTTCTTCTTCCTTTCTCTTCCTGCCTGCCTGCCTGCCTGCTCACCTTCATTCTTAGGCTGTACCTTTAAAAAAATAAAATAAAATAAAATAGACACACCAAAGATCCCTGTCTATAGCTGAGAAACTCAGAGATGCACACTTTTCTAAGTTACGTAATTTTCCAGGACCCACATAGAGGCATCCTGGCCCCAGTGCTTCACCAGTGTCCTACGTAAGTTAATTTATGGTCAATTCTTCTCCTGCTCCCCCACATCTTCTTCTTGTTGTTACTGCTATCATAGTTTTGAAACCCACGTGTACTTCATCTTTTCCCAAAAGGATATCAGATGACTTTATCACAGGAAAGATTAATTTATTCAACAGATTCTTCTATCAAAAAAATAGCAATCTTAAGGGTTACCATAGCTACTGCAATTGATCCTGACGTTTGACTTGGAGCTTCCTGGCAACTAGGGCAGAAAAGGAAACACTCGGTTCTGACACTCTTATTATCAGAAAGGAGGAAACGGATCAGTTCCTCCACAGGGACAAATACTTGCAGGAACTAATTCTGAAAGAGACTTCTCAAGTGGGGCTTCATGTCAGGGACATGATGTAACATAGTAAAAAAAAAAAAAAAAATGCAATCTTATGAACAATATGATGGCAAGAACAGATGGAAAACTTTCTGTATAAGCAGAGGGGGCACCATGCCACCTTGGGCTCAGAGGCCCCAGCATGTAGATTGCCTATAGACTGGAGCTCAAAAAATGTAGAATTTTCTCCACATGGCTCATCTCTTTTTGGGTTTTGTCTTCTGAAAACAGAAAGTAGTTAATATTCTAACAGGCCTTCAAGCACTGTGGTGTGAGGATGAGGCCGAGTCCTGAGCTTTGGAAGCAAGGATGCCCCACGCAGATAATTCTGTTCTGAAATCTGAGATCATGAACACATTCATTTATCAGATGCTTATTGTGCCCCTTTTGTGCCAGACTTTGCATTAGATGGAGTGGTAACCAATGAGATATATAAGACAGGTTTTTCTAACCTCGAGGCATTTGCTTATTAACAGGAAAGGGAACCTATTTTTTTTGTCTTTTTAGCACCACCTTTGTGTGAAGCACAAAGCTGGATACCTGGCATATAACATCACACTTAATTCTCACCCCCTGGCCCAGCCCAGCCCTGGGTCTTGGATGCAGGCCCATGGGCTTTATAGGGCCAGCGCCTGAGGTGCTCGAGCCCAGGGTGCACTCAGCACTGCATCTCTAAGAACCTGTAGTGTTACTGCCAACCACAGCTCAAGACCAGACAGAAACTGAGCCCCACCATACTGGCCCTCACCATGGCATATGCCCACCAAAGAGGCCAGACACCCGTCCACCTTGTATCAAACGCACCTCATCTGGTTGAAGGAGCTTTCTTGTCCTGGTGGGTCCTGATAGGGAACTCCCCATCAACAACATCAAATGATGTGCCCATAGATAAAAATGCTCCTCACCAACAGATAATTGTAGACAAGAGAAGTTTCAGGGTGGGAAAAGGGACTTCTGTTCAATTCAACAAATGTTTTATGGAGCAACTTCTGTGTGTCAGGCCTTGCCCAGACAGTGTAGATGCCCAAAGAGTAAGAAATCCTCTCTTCTGTGTGCCCTGGTGAAATAGTGGTTTGTCAGTCTTTCTTCTGCAAAAAGCGCAGTCCACATCCAACCCAAGAACCCAGGTTCATGTGCTGGAGCCAGGGAACAACCAAGATGAACAACTAACTAAAACAAAGTGCTTCTTCCTCTCTCCCTGCCTGCCTGTCTCTGTTTGCCTTCATTCCTGCCGGGACTTTACCTTTTAAAAAAAAAGGCGGGGGTGGGGCAGAGGGGGTAGAAATCTTCTCTCACCTCAAAAAGACCCCAGTCTAGCAGAAAAGCAAATGCATAAATGGTAGCTTTTAGAATTATTTGATGACTGTGGAGAGTGAGGCAAGCCCAGGGGAATTTGAAAAGACAGCAGAGACGTCCCGAACTGAAAGAGGATCAGGGAAGGCTTCCTGGAGGAGGTGGCATATGAGATGAATCTTATAGAATGATTAAGATTTATGCAGATGGAAAAATATGGAGGGAGAGATAGCTGCATTGTTGGGAATTGCGTGGTGTGGGGGGAAACTCGCCTATTTGGTGGCCAGAAGTGTTCAGAGAGAAGTGTTTTATGTGAGGAGAAAAGATACAGGAGGAAGAAGGAATTCGATTTTTCTATGTCTAGGAGGAATTCGATTTTTCTATGTCTAGGAGAGCAAACCAGTGGTTTTTCTTACAGCCATCAACAAACCTTTACTACAGGAAACTCAAAAGAATGTGCTCTGAGAAAGAGGGAAATTACCCCAGAAAGGTCCAGGCCACAGGAAAGTGGCAAAGCAAAGAGACTGATAAGCATGTAGCTAGTCTCTACAAACAGGTGTCAAACAAGAATAATATGAGACAACAGAAAGCAAAGGACTAAAATGTTGCACAGAAATGGTATGGCAACTGTAGATTCAATGTTCTTTGTATTACTAGGGAAGTTCTTTTAAGATGCTAATACCCTTAGACTTCATTAGGTATACAGGATATAATCTCAAAACAACCACAAAAAAGAGAAGTGGGGTTTGTAAATTCCAAATCAATAAAGTGAATAGGAAAAGAAAGAATAAGAAAATAAACTTGATAAATACAAAGAGGGGAGAAGCAGGAAAAGAGGAGAAAATGTAAGGGTAGAGGGAGGACACGTAAAAAAACAAAAGTCAAAAGATATCAATAATCACAATAAACATAAAAGGACTAAATGTCCTTTTAGCAGGCATTTAGTGTTAGAATGGACTTGTTTTACATCAGCTCTTTGGTGTTTACAATGACACAACTAAAAACATAAGAAAATGGGTTGAAAACCACACAAATACTAATCAAAAGCAAGCTGGGGCAGCTACCCTAAAATCAGAGGTCTAAAACAGACATTGAGACAAGAAACATTATTAGGGCTAGAAAAGGTCAGTACATGTTTTTCTGAAACAAAACAATTCTACATCTGCTAATAAAAGAGCCTCAAAAATTAGAAAACAAAGAAGGACAGAACTGCAGGGAGAGGAGAAAAGCCTATTCTCATGGGGGTAGATTTGAAAACTCACTTCTCATCCCTGGGCAGGTCAAAATTAATCAGACAGAAATTATAATTAATCAGATGGAAAATTAAAGAGGAGTTGAACAATATAACCAGCCAAGTATAATGGAAGTTTATGAACGTCTGCATCCAACAATTAGAGATTAAACTTCTCAAAAATATTTTTATAAATACTTTTATTGGTCATGTATTAGGTTGTAAGAATGATTCCAAAGACTCATGACACCGATTGTGTCCTCTGACTACAGTGCATTTAAATTAGAACGCAGATAAATTTTACATTCCAATAGATTTGGAAATTTTAAGTTTTATTCTAAGTAATTCAGAAGCTACAAAAGAAGAAATTATAATGGAAATTTTTAAATGCTTAATAATGAAAATAGTGCCTATCAAAACTGGGATAAAGCTGAAAATAGTATTTCTAGAAAAATGCAGAACATTGAAAGTTTTTGTCAGAAAAGATGAAAAACAAAAAAATTAATGAGCTAAGCACCCTACTTAAGAATTTATAAAAAAGAATCATAGAATAAGCTCAAAGAAATCCTAGTAATAATAAATCTAAGAATAATAATTAATCAATATAATATAATCAATATAATTAATCAATAATAATAATCAAAGCAAAGAGATAGTAAATAAAAATCAACAAAATCAAAATTTGGTTTCTTAGAAAGACAAACCTCTGGCAAAATTTATCAAAAACAAAACAAAGAGGCTGACAAAATTTCATATTAAAAAATCCTTAAAGAAACATATTTATAGGCATGCCCTGGTGGTGTAAATATTAGGTCAGGCACCTCCAAAGGAGTGCTGTCCATGTACATCCCAAGGACCCAGTTTCTGTCCCAGGTCAAGGTGAAAACCAGTGTGAACAACTAAGTAAAAACAAATAGAATGCTTCTTCTTCCTCTCTTTTCCTGCCTGCCACTCACCTTCATTCCTACCTGCACCTTTCCAAGGAAGGAAGCAAAGAGGGAAGAAAGGAGGAAGGGAGGGAGGAATAGAGGGAGGGAGGGAGGGAAAAAAGAAGGAAGGAGGGAAGAAAGGAGAGAGGGAGGGAGGGAAGAAGGAAGGAAATTTACAGAGCCAGAGATAAGAGAGGAAGTAAACATTATGAGCCGCTCTATACCAAGAAACAGATCATTCTAATTCATACACTCTTAGAAAGAATAGAAAAAATGACAGCATGATCCCTTGACAATTCAATGGGAACAGTATAAAACCTTGATTTCAACTTCTAGCAAGGAGAGTATAAGAAAAATAGGGGCCTCTGGTGGCCTGGTGGATAAGGCCACCAAACGTAGTCATGAACAAAGACCGGAGTTCATTATCTGGGGACAGAACAACAACCAAAATGAACTAAATAAAATAAATAAAAATGCTTCTTCCTCCTCTCTCTTCCTGTCTGACTACTCACCTTTATTCCTGTCTGCACCTTTCCTTTTAAAAACTAATAATATAGGAAAATAGATTAACTTCACTCAAAAGCATAGATGCAAAAAAATCCTAAACAAGTTAATAATAAACTGATGAGCTCTGCATAAAAATAATAATAAATATGGACAATTTGGATTGATCCTAAAATTGCAAGCAATGTGGGATTTAGGTCCAGCAGTAAAACAGTCAAGAAAGGATTCGTAGATGTGTTAGGTCGGTGTGACTTAGTAAGTTTATCAGAGGAAGAGAGAGACACAGCACAGGAGACAGAGACCTGCATGCAGGCAGCTGACAACATCTGACAGAAGACCAGACATATGCCCTAGTGTTGCATGGGAAGCAGGGTTTTCCAGGCAGATTAGTTAAGAACTGACACCTCAAAGAGTAAGAAGAGTGCTTTAACAATCAAGGACTAAAATAATAGAAGCTGTTCAGGGTCTAAGGTGAGGGAAAAAAAAACAAACAGGTAGGGAGAGGGTATCCTGTGAAACTTTTCAGGATTTTAAGAAAAGGTCCTTGATTGTCTTAGAGTAACTTTAGTTTCCTGGGACTTTAGTTTCCTGGGAGGCCTGTCCTGTGTGTTCACAAGTTGACTTGAAATGCTTAGAAGATCATAGAAACACAACTGTCCCTTTAAACTTTCCCTTCACACATGGGTGTTTTAATATTTATAAATCTATAAATGCTCTTTATCACAGAACAAATTAATTAATAAAATATTATCTTTTCAGTTGATGTGGAAGCATTTCATATGATTTAACACTTATTCATGATTTTTTTAAAGCCCTTAGAAACTAGGACAAGAAGGCAAACTTCTTAACTAACAAAAGCTATGAAACCAAAATAAATGAGAGCGCTTTCTTCTTAATGGGGGATATTAGCATTTCCTTTGAAATAATGAATGACAACAATGTTCACTAACTTCTTCTCTTCAGAGTCAAACTGATAGTCCGAGCCAAATCAGCAAGACAAGAAAATAAAAGCTCAGAGGGAAATAAATGTGCATTGCTCACAGACTAGATGTTTATTTACATAGAAAACAAAAAAATCCAAAAATAAAATTTATAAAAAAAGATTTAACAAAGCGCTAGATTTTTAAAACAGTATCTAAGAGGGAAAGAAAAAGATATTTTTTTCCTGTAAGAGGAGAAAATCAACTGCATTTAGAGATATATTAAAATCTGCATCGTTTATAATTGAAAAAACTGGTAATCAGGAAAAAAGTCTAACAAAAGATTTGTAAGAACTGGATAGAAAGAATCACAAAACTCAAAGACAGTAAATAAAATCTAAAATAAAATCCTTCAAGGACAGGGAAACCCAGCATTTGAAGATGTCAATTCCTTCTACATTGACCTGTAAAGTCAATGTACCTCCATTTGAAATCACAATAGAATTTTTATGAATCTAGACAAACTAATTGCAAAATATCTTAGAAGAGCAAAACCCTAAGACTAGACATTACTGGCAAAGAAAAATGAGATGAGGGGATTTGCTCTACCAAATATCAAGACTTATAAAGACGAAGTAATTGAAATAGTATGGTAATGATACAGGGATGATCCAGTAGAACAAGGGACAGAAGGAGAAACTCAGGACAGACCACACATATGTGTACATTTTATATATGACATAAAAAGAAGCAGCATTGCAGATTACCAGGAAAGGAAGAGCTAGTCAATAAGTAATTGAAGGAGTTCAGTATGGAGACCTGGTAGGAGTCTCCTCCCCACAGAGCAACTAGGAATCAACTATTTTGCAGACACAGAACTGAAGAAAAGCATAACCAGAAGCTACAGAAACAGCAATAGCATTTACTAAAAACATCAGGATTCAGAGCTACATCACTGTTTCCGGATTCCTAGCCTCAGGGGGAAAACACTTATTCATCAGAAGGGGCAGGACCTCTGAGAGAACTGGGCCACCCAGTGAATCGCTCTGATAGCAGGGAGCCTGCCCAGTGGGACCAGAACACAGAGCCTGGGGAGACAGTCTTGGGACAAAACAGGAAGATAAGTATGTCCACAGACTAAGCAGGAGCTCCCTATGGGAATCTGCCTTGGATGACGCCATAACTGGAAGGTAGGGGAATCCACCACCCACACCCCTTCCCACCATATTGCATGAGAGCCACAGATCCCACCCACCAGAAATCCTGACTCTAGTCTTAAAAGGTGCCTAAAGTCCACCTCTGGAAGAGCAGCCTCTGAGAAGGCAAGGACCTTCAAGAGCAACCCACTAACACCACACTATGAGTGGAGACAGAACTGCAGCGTGACTGCTAACTACAGGCCGAGGGCAAGGTGATCATTGCAGGTGGAAGCTAGGACGGTGGGGGAAGACTCTGCATCCCCCACACAAACTCCAACCCCATATGATGGACTTTCAGGCAGCAACAGAGGACCCATGTAAGAACTTCAACAAATCTGACCAGTGGTAACGCCATAAAACTCAAGAAACCCCAGTGTCCAAACCAAGATCCTGGTTTACTTGATGCAAGTCAATACCCTCCACAAGGCCATCACTGCAGGGAAACTTAATCCACAGAAACATACACAAAATGTCAAACAGCAAAGACACAGAGAAATAAAAGTGAGATGATGGATCCAATCAAAAACACAGGGGGAAATCTGAGTATAATAGACATCTACAAACTGTTTGAGGGTGAATTTAGGGAAACTGTGATAACCATACTCATGGAAATCACGAAAGCAAGAGAAAGAAAATGAGAACAACAAAAAAGAGAAAAGAAATGAAGCAGCTCAAAACGGTGTCAAATAAATAAAGAACACAATAGTTGATTAAAGAATCCAATAGGACACAAGAATAGGATGGATGAAGCCTTCAGTAGAATCAATGAGTTAGAAGATAGGTCAGAGGAATGTACTCAAGCAAATCTGCAGAGATAAAAGAATGCAAAGAAATGAAGACAGCATTCAAGACCTATGGGATAACATCAAAAGAACCAACATTTGCATTATAGGGGTCGCAGAAGAAAAGAGAGAAAATGAGGACAGAAACTGTATTTGAAGAAATAATAGCTGAGAACTTCCCTAACCTGAAGAATGAAGCAAGCCTCCAGATCCAGGAAGATTAAAGATTTTCAAATGAAAGAAACCCAAAGAGACCTATACCTAGACATATTGTCATGAAAATGTCAAAAATACAAAATAAGGTAAGACTCTTAAAAGCATCCAGAGAAAAATGAGTCACATGTAGAGGAGTCCCCATAAGACTACCAGCAGATTTCTCCATTGAAACTCTACAGGCCAGGACGAAATGGCAAACCATTCAAAAAACTGAAAGAAAAGGCTTTCAACCCAGGATACTATACCCTGCGAGATTATCGTTCAGAACTGAATAAATGATAAATAATAATAATAATAAGCAAAAGTTAAAGGAACCAGTTCTACAAAAAAAATACCAAAAGATGCCACATAAAAGTATAATGAAACCCCACTTAAAAACAGGGCTATTAGACATATTCATCTATGTCCACTAGAGATACTGGTGTGTAATTTTCTATCTTGGTGACGTCTCTTTCGGTTTTTGGTATCAGTGTGATGTTGGCCTCACAGAGTGTGTTTGGGAGTATTTCCTGCTCTTCAATATTTTGGAGGAGTTTGAGTAGAATTGGTATTAATTATTCTCTAAGATTTGGTAAAACTCATTGGAAAAGCCATCTGGTCCTGGGCTTTTATTTTTAGGGAGACTATTGATTACATCTTCAATTTCTTTGCTTATAATTCATGTGGGGCCTATTCAAGAACTTGGCATATATTATCTTATCTAAGATAAGCCTATGTTGTAGATTTTATTGTCCCCATTTTATAGATGAGAAAACAGAAGCTAAGAGATCCGCCTAAGGTTATGTAGTACACAAGTGTCAGAACCAAGGGTCAAATGTATCTTTTACGCCCAAATCTTGTGCTTAATATTTTATCCTGTTTAGTTTTATTGTTATTGATATGGTTTTGTTTGGAAAGATAATGCTATCCAATATTTTTGAATCTTACTTTCACCATGCTGAGTTTTTATCTTTTCAGTTACCTTATTCTTCTTGATAATCCAATTTTTCTAACTTTTCTAAGTTAAGGAATTGTAACTCAAGCTTACATGATGAATTTTCATGTGTTCTACTAGATTCACTTTAAAGTTTAATTGTTTTGGAAATACTCAATATATTGTACTCTCCTGAGTCTCTTTTGCAATAAGTATTTAACATGATAAATTATGTTCTTTTGTTGGCCTGAAAAAAAAATCAAAACAAAACAACAAAAAAAAGAGTGGTAAAGAAACTAGAATTCTGGTAGTGGATGTGGTGTGAAATGCACACACTCTGAGGTGTGAATTCAATATCCTAAAAAGCATATAGCGATGTGAAATGAAATAAATATAGTTAGTACATAGACATGTATGTATAATGATAATATAATGAATATCCATATATCCACCATATTGTTCAATTTTTCCTGTTTTGAAATGTATGTAAATTTTAAGAAAGCAAATAAATAATTGTGAAAAAAATAAAATAAGTCTCAAAAAAAAAAAAAAAAAAATGGCGGGAAGAGGAATTGGAGAGACACTTTTCCGAAGAGGATATATAGATGGCCAAAAGGCACATGAAAAAATGTTCCTATTCCCTAGCTTAAAGGGAAATGCAAATCAAAACAACAATGAGATATCACTTTACACCTGAAAGATTGGCTATTATCCAAAACTCTGGGAACAATAAAAACTGGCTAGGATGTGGAGAAAAGGGAACACTTTTACACTGCTGGTGGGAGTGCAAATTGGTGCAACCCCTATGGAGAACAGTGTGGAAATTCCTCAAAAAGTCAAAGACAGAAATCCCATATATCCCCGCCATTCCACTTCTGGGTATTTACCTTAAAGACACAAATTCACGGAGATGTACGCACCCCCATGTTTACTGCAGCCCTATTCACAATAGCTAAGAACTGGAAACTACCTAAGTGCACAATGTCAGATGAAAGAATAAAGAAGATGTGGCACATATATACACTGGAATACTACTCAGCCCTTAGAAGAGATGAAATGCTGTCATTTGAATCAACGTGGGTCTAGAGAGGGTTATGCTAAGCGAAATAAGTCAAAATAAGAAAGATAGATACCAGATGATCTCACTCAGAGGTGGAAGGTGAACAGACAAAACAAAGGAACGGATGAAATATAACTAACCCTTGGACACTTGCAACAGAACTGAGGTTGCCAATAGGGAATGTGGGGGTGGGGTGGGGCAAATTGCGGTGAAGCCCACTGGACAATGGTGAAGAACACTTGGTGATTTGATGAAGGGCAGGGTTTGTTGACATCTACCTGACAAATGGGAAAACTGCACTTATGGGAACCCACACATGTGAGTTTTATTTTAATTTGTAAAACAAAGTTACAACAATGAAATACTAAAAGTAATAATTATGATGATAATAATAGTAATTAATTGGATACCCACACAGAAAAAGGTGAAATCCAGGGTGGAATGAAGCCTCAAATATGAAAGGCAAAACTTTCAAATTCCAAAGAAAATACAGAAGATTTTCTTTATGAACTCAGAACAAGACAGATTTTCTTCAACAAGAAAAAAGCACCAACCATAAAAGGAAATAATTACCTATTCAATTACATTAAAATTAAGACCTTTTCTCCATCAAGGCATCACCCAAAAAATGAAGACAAGTCACCATTGGGGACAGTGATTCACGGCATACACAACTGACCATCAGTTGAAAACATGAGCAGAAGACATGCGCAGGCATTTCCTCAGAAGTGGAACACTGAAAGGCCAGTGAACAAATGGAGAGAAGATCAAGGTGGGGCCTTATGGCTCCCATGTCTTGAGTCAGGGCAGGGGTGTGTCCCGGCAACGGGGAAACCAAACGGAACAAATAGGTAAACTGAACAAATAAACATGCTTCTTCCTCCTGTCCCTTCCTTCCTGTCCACCTACATACCTTCACTCCTGTCTGCCTTCCTTCCTCGTTAAAAAAAAAAAAAAGATCAACATCATTAATCATCAGGAAGATGCAAATTAAGACCACAGCTAGAATGTTATACCATGTTAGCAAAAACGAAGGCGTTTGAAACCACCAAGCGTTGGTAAGAATCTGATTCAATGGGAACTTTTACACTCAGCTGGTGGGGACCATAAATGCTTGTAAGCATGTTGGGGAAAAAGCTGCTGGCATCTGTAAATCTGAATATTTGCATAACGATTCTTCTAAAGAAACCCACGAACTTAAGCCTCAGGGAAAATGTGCACTCAAGTTGCTAGTAGCAAAAAAGGAAACTCCCTCAGCCTCCATTACTCAGAAATGGACTGAACTAATTTTTAGCATAGTTGCACAATGAACTTGCAAAGTTAAAAATGCCTAAGCTTCAATCACCGACAGCAATATGACAGAAACAAAAGCTAAAATATAAGCAAACCAAATAATATCTTGTTTGCTAAAACATGCATAAGTGATATCTATATTTTTAAATAGAAAGGGAATAATGAATGTAAAATTCAAGCCAATTGAAACAGGTGGGGCTGAGGAGAGAAGGGGCTAGAACAGGAAGGAGTTTACAAGTGGATACAAAGCTGTGGGTGATGTTCCAGATCTGTGCTTTCCAAATATGGTCACCATTAGCCACATGTGGTTATTTATACATATATTTAAATGTATATATTTATATATAAATAACTTATATATTATATAATGTTATATGTTATATAAACTTATATATTTAAATTAATGAAAATTTGATTTATTATCAAATAAAGTGAAATTATATTTCAAATGCTAAATAGCCACATGCGGACCGTGGCTTCTCTGTGGGACAACCCAGGCATACAGCACATTTCCATCATCACAGAAAGTTCTACTGGACAACTCTGTCTTAGACCAGAGGTTGCAAAAAGCCAAATGGCATACTTCTGGGCTTCGGGGAACATAAAAAGTATCTGACACAACTACTCAACCCTGTACCTCAAAAGCAGATACAGAAATATGTAAATGAAGAGACGTGACTGTATTCCAATAAATCCTTATTTACCAAAGCAGGTGGTGGGCTGAATCTGGCCTACAAACCATAGTTGTTGAGCCTTGTTCTAGATCTTAAGTTGAATGATTTGTTGTCAGATGATCATTTATTACTCTGCTTCATAATTTTGAAACATTTTTTATATTAAATATCATAAAATACATTTTTTAACAAATTTTAAAATATATGTCATGGGGCAATTGGTAAAATTTGAATAACATCTAGCATGCCCTGTAGAGTAGCAGTTAGATCAGCTGACTTCAGAAGAGCGCAGTCCACATACAGCCCAGTGTTTGTGTTCCGGGTCCAGGGGATCAACCAATGTGAACAACTAAAGAAAAATAAAATAAAATATTTCTTCCTCCATTCTCTTCCTGCCTGCCCACTCGCCTTCTCCCTGCCTGTATCTTTCCCTTAAGAAAAGAAAATGAAAAAAGAATACTTAAGAATTTTTTGAGTAAGATCTGTAGATTAGATTCACAGTATTATAACAATGTTAATTTTCTGATCTTTAGCTTTGCACTGTTGTGATGGATGAAAATGTCCTTGTTTTTAGGAAATTCATGCTGGAAGTACTTGGGGGTAATCGCATGTGGAACTTACTCTCAGAAATGTCGCAGACATGTACATGCACACATACACACGCACAACATGCATTTGCTAGGGCTGTTGTAACAAAATGCCACAGATTGAGTGACTTAAACAACAAAAATTTATTTCCTCACATTTCCAGAGGTTAGAAGTCCAAGACGAAGTCTTGCTTCACGGACAAGGGCTTCTCATGAACCCAGGAGCCATGCCTGGGTGCAACCCAGGGGCTGAGCAGAAACCCACCTCATTTCTGGCTCTGCAGTGCCTGGAGCTTGGGAGAAGCGGTTGCCTCCACCATGAGGGCTGCAGAGAGTAGCGTGGTGTCCTCAGGGAGGGAGGCATTCAGGAGTTTTGCGAAGAGCTTGAGGAGGGTATGGAAAGCTTGCTTATCGAAGATGACAACCTGGCTTTTGAATCACACACTGTCCTCAGCCCCAGTGCAGGGCCTGGTTGATAACAGGTACTCAAAATTATTGCTGGACAGATGGATGGGTGAGTGCATGAGTGGCAAAGATGAATGAGCAATAGGGGTGATGGATCGATGAATGAATGAATGGATGGATGAGGGGTATACAGATGAATGAGTGGGTGGGTAAATAGATGGCTGGCTGGATGCGTGAGAGAATGAATGGAAAGAAGACTGAGAAGTTGGGGTATGGGAGGGTGGGTGAATAAATAAATGAGTGAAATGAATAAATTGGTCATTCTAGGAACCGTAGAACAGACTGAAGTTCAGAGAAGTGATAGAGATAATACATTAGACTGTGCTCTGAAAGTCTAGACCACTTATAAGAACAGTTTCTCTCTCTCTCTCTCTCTCTCTCTCTCTCTCTCTCTCTCTCTCTCTCTCTCTCTCTCTCTCTCTCTCTCTCTCTCTCCCTCGCTTTCTCTCTCCCCTCCCCATTCCTCTGCTCCCTGGTACCCACAGAACAAAGGCTTCTCTATGGGCAGAATTCCCTCTGTGGCCCTGGGTCTAGACTGGAGGAGCAGAGGGCATGGGACCAAGGAAGCCGACTAGCTACATCTGGGGACCCCCTTCCCTCTCAGGATACAAGCCAGGTTCCCCAGGAAGCAAGGGAGAATGCATACCCCAGCTATGATAGAAGTTACGGACCTGGCATACTCTGGTAGCCTAGCAGATAAGGCCTCTGACGTAGTCCACCTACATCCCAAGGGCACAGTTCAAGACCCAGGGCCAGAGGGAACAAAGATGAATGACTAAATAAATAAAATAGATAAATATTTCTTCTTCCTCAATCTGTCTACCTGCTTGCCTTCATTCCTACCTGTACGTTTCCTTTTATTAAAAAAAAAAAGAGAGAGAGAGAGAGATTATGGCCTATCTGTTGCCTCAAACAGGTCATGTGACTTCTCCTGACCACGCTTCCTAACAAAATGTTGAGGAACAATGCCCCATCTTCTCCTTTCCAACTGCCATCCCAGAGCTGTGGGCTCATGAACCAGCAGCCAGGAGTCAGCTCCCTCCTCAAGGAAGCCTGTGATCAGGGCAGAAGTGAGCCTGGCCTGGGGACTCACACCTTTCTCTGGCTGTCTCCCACCCAGTCTGCCAGCCACAGGGTTGCAGATAGGACAGGTTTCCTCCAAGGCCAGATAAGCATCTGAGCTTTAGCTCATCTCAGCCTCTGGTTGCCCCTGCCCTGCCACCCCTTCCCCCAGGACCAAACCCCCTCCCCAGCCACACCGTGGCGAGCAGAGATAAGGCCCTCATGGCCTGCAGACCACAAGTAGGGGAGGTTTTCCCCTTTGCCCACCAGAAGCTAGAATTCTGCTTCCTTCCCTAGAGGCCAGCCCCAAGATAGCATCTGGGCAAGCATCCCAGCCTCTCCGCAGCCCAGGCCTGCTGTTCACCCTCCAGCAGTCACCATTGATTATGTACTAATTGATTCATTTCTCACTTGGGGACACCAATCAAAGGCAGAAAATCCTGCCAGTCTGAGCCCAGGAAAACAGGAGAGTACAGCACTGGCTGCCACAAGCTGAAAGATTCTCCTCCAGACATCTTGGCAGATAAGCTGGTGGCCACCAGGGACCCCTCCGGAAGCGCAAGTCCCACATCCAAATTGTTCAGCACTCTTTCCTGGGCCCCTCATCCATGCCAAGCCCCCTTCTGGGTACCGGGATCGCAGACCCAGCCTTCATTGAACCCCAGGAGTCTGGGTGAGGAGCCCTAACCCAGCCCAGGCAATCCATGGAGGCATCCCAGAGGAGGTGACGTGTCAGTTGGGTTTCAAAGGATGAAGAGGGATTTCTTCAGACAAAGAAATGAGAAGAGCATTCCAAGCTGTGGGACTACTATGCAAAAGACAGGAGTACTTGAACAGACAGTGATGGTAAGTGGAATAGCTGAGATGAGGCCGGGAAGGGGAAGAGGGCATAGGGAAGGCAGTAGGACTGAGGAGGATCCAGTGTGGGGGAGAAGAAGGGGCGATTTTCCAGGGCCTCAAAGGCCGCAAGGAAGACTTGGAATTTTATCCCATGAACCCCGAGGAACCAGCGGATGGCTTTCACTGGGGCAGTTACCCGCTGGACTTGTGTTTCGGAAGAAGCTCTCCCACTAGGTAGAATGGAGCAGGGTCCCGGGAACGAAGCCCAGGAGACCAGAAGGCGGCCGCTGTGATTGTCCCGAGGAGCAGCAACGGGGACCTGACTCTTGTCACACGACAAGGTCCATAGAAGGGACAGACCCCACCAAAAGGGGTGACAGGCTGGATGTGGGGCGGAGAGCTGTCCAGGCCGAGCCCAGACTTTCCAGATACCATTCGCCAGGACAGAAAAGAAAGTTTCCAGGAAGAAAATGGAGGCTCTCAGTTGAGAGCAGGTTTAGTTTGGGGAAGATGGACAGGGACATGGACAGGGGCAGGGCTGTGAGGCGTTGTCCAAGGTCCAGCAGAAGCATGTCATCTGGGCCTGAAGGCAGGCCTGCTCACCCACCGCGCGGGCTGTGCTAGGCTCCTGCCTCTTGTGTGGTCTCCTGCACACTCCTCCCACTCAGCCTCCTTTCTTTTGCTCCTATTGTCCCCGCCCCCACCACCCAGAGTCCCCTTTCCTCTTCTCTACACCCCACCATCCCTTGTTCCCACTCAAGTCCCACCTCAACCCAGGGGCTGGAGCACAGATCTAGGGTCAGTGGCACCTGCGGCTTGAAGAAGAGGTGGTGAGTGTGACAGAAAATGCGGAGACCTGATTTGCAGCCCAGCTCTACCTCAAGCCAGCCTGTGGCATGGGACAGGTGGCTTTCCCTCCCTGGGGGAATTTCGGAGCATTTCCCAGGAGCATAAGGAAAGGTCATCCCCAAGGAGCTCACAACCTAGAAAGGCAAAAAGTGACCAGTACACTTCAGAGGTGTAGCCATGCCTTCAGCATGCAAATGAGGGAAATGTTTATGGTGACAGACATAGTGGCATTTTCTCTGAGTCTTGAAGAGTGGGTACAATTTCCGCAAGGCGAGGTAGAGCTGGAGCGGGCACACCAGGCAGAGGGACCCGCCTGGGCAAAGGCGGAGAGGCAGAAAGCCACCATCATGGGACAGTGAATGTCCAGACTCCAGTTTCTTTCTGAGTCACCAGCTCAGGCACTTTTTGTAAGCGGGTCATCCTAGCTGGCAGCCTCCAGTAAACACCTGTTTGCACAATTGAGGTCACACACAGGGGTGCATTTGCACAATGACCTGCTTGCATAATATCAGCCGACTGCTATATTCCAGCTAAAGCCACTGCTGGCGGGTGAGCCCAGCCTCTACTTCCGGACACTCACCCCTCAAGTGGCCCACTTGGGCCCCCCAGCCACCCCACCCATCACATCACAGGCAATAACAGAAACTGAAGTGATTCCACCCCAGCAGGGCTGCCTAGAACAGGTGCCCTGCCCAGGCTCCCCACTGGGGTTGCCAGCCCAAGGAGGCCAGCCTGCCTGGTGGAGGAGGGGGCAGGAGAGTGAGAGAAGGAAGTGCTGCGTGAGTGGAGGGCGTGACTCACATCTGCTCGTGCTTGTCAGCTTGCCGGCAAAAACACTGATGGAGCATTTACTGTGTGCCTGGCTCTGTTCCTTTCCTCTCACATGCCCTGTCTCATGGGTTTCTCTCGAGAATTTCCTGAAGCAAACACTGTTATTATCCGCCCATTTAAGATGACAAAGCTGAGGTCCAGAGAGGTTCAACAGCTTGTCCAGAGTCACACAGCTAGAAAGTGGCAAACCTGAGCCATCCGACCACTCAGCCCCTGCGCTTCGCCCTTCTGCACTCAAATGCATGTTCCTTAGGAAAGCTCTTGCCTAAATCTTTCATTTCAGCAGCTGCAGCCTTCTTTCCTGGTGCAAGTCCTCAGTAGAAAATGAACACAGAGGAGACCAGGAAAATCCAGCTCTGGAATACTGAATTATGCAGAAGGGGGAAAAGAAAGGAACCTTATTGAACATTTACTGCGTACTAAGTTCCCTGCCTCCCATAGTGCCTTTAATCCTCACGAAAGCCCTGGAAGGAGTGATTACCCCTGTGGCAGACAAGAAGATGTAGAGAGGGGTTAACAGCTTCTCCAAGATTCTGCAGCAGCCCGGTAGACAGGCACTGAGTATCCTCTGTGCCCCCTGCACTGGGTTGAGGCTGGAGGCAGCCATGAGCATGTGGTTTCTGCCCTCAAGAAGTTCACAGTCTAATGGAGAAGGCAGCCAGCCAACTGCCAACTGCAGTATTGCAGGATCTTCAGCGGGGAGGGCACCTGCCCAGTCTGGAGAGATGCTCCGTGCAGGCTGGATGTTCCGGCTCGGTGAGAGGCAGGATTCAGGCAGCTGGAGGAAACAGGGATGAGCAAGAGCAGACACGGACAGAGGAGTGCCCCCAGAGCCTGGGGCCGGCAAGGCGTCACAAGCACTTTGGCACAACCAGAGCATGAAATGGTGCCTCTGGGGAAACAGAGGCAGATAAGGCAGGAAAGGGAGGCAGTTAAGGCCTCTGAAGTAAGGGGCTGGCATGGTCAGAGTGCATGTGGGAACACTTGCTCTCCAGGTACCCACAGCAAGTGTACAGAGTCCAGAGCCGGGAGCGCAGTGGGCGGCCGCGGAGCTCCAGGTGAGGGATGGGGAGACCTGACAAAGGCCAGCGAGGACATGGGTTTCAGAGCGACTGGGTGCTCCCCACAGCAGGGAGCAATGCTGCTTTTGCTCACCGCTGTACCTGCATCTGCTCTAGGAACAGTTTTCCTAAGTGGTGAGCCAAAGCCCCCACCATGTTGTGACGCCAGAGAGAATAATTTCTCCGAAGCAGACTAAAGCCCTTGCCCTCATGGAACTTCCATTCTAGCGGGAAGTGAATGGTGGGGACAGCTGATATCGGCGGGTGAGCGGGTTCTAGGAGAAAAGAGAGAGTGGAGGGGGGCCACTGTATTTATGGTCAGAGAAGGCCTGGAGAAGGGGAGGGAATGACCCAAGTTGTTATTCTCAGGGGAAGAGTCCAGGAAGATGAAACAGCAAAAGCAAAGGCCCTGGGGCCGGAGGGAGCCAACCAGGTCCAAGGCAAACAGAATGGCTGGAGCACAGCAGCAAAGGGGAGATGCCAGGAGAGGGGGCCAAGAGGGAGCGGGGCCCTGAGGATCACGGAAAGGGCTTAAACTTTGACTCTGAGTGAGATGAGAGACACTGGGGACTGGGCTGATGATAACATGAATGACTTCCATTATGTCAGAATCACCCTGGTTGCTGAAGGAACACTGGAGCGGGTGGGGGGGGTGGGGAGCACAAGGATGAATGAAGGTCAGAGACCAGGAAAGGGGATATTGTCGTGATCCAGGTAAGCGACAAGGATGGCCCAGTCCTGATTGGTAATGGTTTATATTATATTTATGTTTCCAACTTTTTATCATGCAAACAGAGCCAAACTGAATTTACAGTGAATACCTATCTACTCAGGATTCTGGTTCTAATTCAAAAGAAGGGACCATGGGACTTGCTGAGCCTATAGGCCCTCTGGGCTATCTGGGGGAGGTGGCCACAGACTGCTGGGTGCTGGAGTCTGGAGCCGGAGCTGCAGCCCAGGCTGCCCCCTCACAGACCAGTTATGAACACACTGCTGGTCTCTGGGCACCTAATCTTTATTGGGTCATAAATCCAATAAACTGTGAATAGGCCGTACCCTCTTCAGAAAAATGACAGAAAGCTATTTGTAAACTATTGAAGGGCAAGAGTGGATCAGACAATGAAAAACGCAGTCTGGTTTCACTCACCCAAAAAAATGATCGGTATAGCAGAATGAGCAGGAGTGAATGTTACTGATTTCTAGAAAGTAGACAAAGACCCTGAGCCTCCCCAGGTCACAGACACCCAACCACCTCCTAGTCCCAGGGTCCCCATTTCTCCATCTGCCTGGTTGTGGACAGTGATGGAAAACGCACAGCAAAGAAGGAGCAATGAGGAAGGTTCTGTGTTACAAAATCCCCCAGAACCCGGAGACTGTTCCCCTTGAGGAAGATGAGAGACAGGGCCCCACGCCCAGTGTCAAAAAGAGACTTTGGGCTGAGCCAGCCTTCTAAGCCCTCTCTCCCAGGAACCATCTCCAATGGAGCCCCTCCTGGGGTGGGGGCTGGGCTGGGAATGGCTCCCAGCTGCTCTGGAGCCTGGGCCTCCTCAGCCTCAAACCTTTGAGGTCAGGAAATCCGGAGGCAGAGGAGGGGGACATTGTTGCCACATCCCCCAGCCCCTTTAAGACCCCCGAGGCAGGAAGGCTGCCAGGGCCTCACCAGTTTCCCTCCCAGGCTCCTTCCTGGGAGGAAGGGGCTGCCTGAGCAGCAGAACTACAGGGCAAGGGAGGGAGGAGGCTGGGCAGGTGTTGCAATCCGCAGCCCCTGGCCAGTCAGAGGCCGAGCCATTAACGACAGGGCTGGGAGAGAGCCGCACTGTGGCTGTTTTCCGGACCCTGCCTCGAGTTGGGGACCAGGAGGCCAGGCGGTGCCCAGCCAGCCACAGCGTGAGTAGGGGCCCCGCAGGGACTGATGCTTGGGCTTGCTGGGTCCTGGAGCCCCAGTCCACTCCTCAGCTGTTCCAGGCACCCGTATGCAGGGGCCTCAGCCCGGGACTGGACTCCAGCTTTTAGGGTTTGTCACTTGGAACCAGGAGGCTGAGTGTTCTTCTTTCCCAGGGATGCCCTCACTCTTTTGGGGGGATGGCATCAGGGAAGTTACAAACAGACAAAACATCTCTTTGGGGACACTGAGCTAGGCCCAGGGAAGCAAACAGTCGTCGCTGTTGGCAACTGTCTCTCGGAACCTTGTACGTCCATCTCCTGCTTTACTTACTTTCTGTCTGTCCTCCTCGGCCCCTCTCGCCTTCTTTGTGTCTCAGAACGTTCTGTCTCCCTGTCTGTCTTGGAATCTCTCTGGCCTCTCTCTTCGTCCCTCACAGTTCCCCTGGTCTCTTGAAACTTTAAGTCTCTTAGGTATCAGATTGCTTTTCCGCTTCCAGAAGACTTGGTCTGTGTCAGCTTTTTCCCTGTGTCCTTCTCTCCATGTCTCCCCGTCAGTCTTCCCTGTGTCTCCCCACCCTCTCAGTCTGTGTGCATACTCCCCTCTCTCTCACGCCGCTGCCTCTCTTACTCTGAACACATCTGGGACGTCCTCTCCCTCTGGTCAGTCACAGTGCCCTCTTCCCTCCAGGGATCTTCCCATAGAAAGACGGTCCACACAGAAGAACAGGGGAGAGAGGGGTGTCAGCTGGAAGAGAAAGGGGGAGAGGGTGGAATGTCACAGAGAGCAGGGAAAGCAGACGGGGGCTGTGGTGACAGCGACTGGAGGGGGTGCACTGTGCTGTCCACAGAGATGGATGGAGAGACTGGGGGAGGGGGCCACGGAGCTGGGAGAAGGGACCCAGAAATGAGGTGAAACCATGCAGCATGACAGAAATGAAAACAAGGTGTCCGTCCTAGGGTTACGCCCTCCTACATTCAGGGAGAGGTCCCTAACCCCTGCTGGATCCTGTGAGTGGTGTGGTCTTTCTGGCACATGAAAATAACGTCGGACTCCTGAGTACTTCCCATGCAGGCTTTGTGCTAAGTGCTGGATCTTGGATTATCTCATGTCATCTTCACCGCAACCCTGAGGACTGGGTGCTATTCTTATCCCTCTTTCACAGATGGGGAAACTGAGGCTGCAAAGGTGAAGGTACTAGTTCAAGGTCACCGCTGGTAAGTGGCCAGGCTGGGGTTCAGATCAGGTGGTTTGACTCAGAGCAGGGCCCCAGATCCTGCTCAACCCGGGGCTGCCTGGGGGACCAGGGGCTGGTGCCCACACCCTGCAGCCCAAAGGGAGGATGCCTGGGCCTCTCCTGGTTTGCATTTTGGTTGCCAGTGGAGAGGGATGAAGTGGTCCCTCACTGGGCAGAGACTGGGCCTAAAATGACACTTGCTAGGACAACAAGACTGATCAAAAACTCATGCAGCTGGGAACCTGTGTCCCAAAACCTGGGCCTAGGAGGCTCAGTCTTTCCCCCAACAAGTACCCGGGGTGGTGGGGGAATCAAACTGAGGAGCTATCACAAGAGGGTTGCCCACCACTGAATGGTAGCCGGGAGAGCTCTGGACAGTTGTGCAGGTTTCTCACTGCACAAAAGTGCCTGGCGGAGGGGCAAGTTGAGGCTGAAGTCCAGCCTGATCCCCAGTCACCCTAGTGCTGTATCTGTCCAGAGTGGGGATAGTTTTTTCTGATTTGCAAAAAAAGGTGACTTTGGAGCTAGCAGTCACCTGTTACCCTGATACTGCAATACATAGGGATAGACTTGGGGAGGGGGCGGCTGAGGCAGGATAAGCAGGAACAACCTTGGGCATCTCGGCAATTCTTACTCACACCTGTCTGGAGGGAGAGAAAAGAGAGAGACACTTCCCCTCTCTGAGCACAGGGGATTTGCTGGGACACCATATATATATATATATATATATATATATATATATATATATCCATGCTGGCTGGTCAGCAGTTCCCACTGACTTGCCACCAAGAGTGTCAGTTCATGCTGGAGGATCAGATGTCCAGCCCCAAGACCCCAAGGGAAGCGGAGGGGAGGTTAGGCTAGAAGTCTGCTCCAGCAGGAGAAACCTTTGCCTGGAGAAGAATACTCCGTCCCTCTAACACCATCGCCATGATCACTGCAAACCTGTCCCCAGGAGGCCTCCAGAGGTCTGTACCCAGAAATGGGAGTCTGCCAGGCCCCCTGTGTGCTTCACCTGATAGCCCTCAGCCCACCTTTCCTTCCGGCTGTTACCAAGACAGTTGCCCACGGGGGTAACTTGGCAGCCCCTGGCCTCAGCTGCTCCGGGGGGCATTTCTGCCCCTTCTAGCAGGGCTAACCCAGGTGAACCTGGCTGGACACATGCCTGTGCAACCTGGGAGCTCCAGGGAGCTCATTCCCCAAGGCGCAGCCCTTAACCGGTGCGGGACAGTAGTTGGTGATAATGGTCCCGTGCTCCCTTCCCGCCAAGGGATGTGTAGACGGTCCTAAGGCGTGTTCGGCACGGCTCTTGGAAAGTTTCTAGCAGGATGGAGCCCCAGTGGCCCGTGTTCTCTCCTTACCTCTTTCCTTCTCCCCACCCCCTTACTCTGCTCTGGAAGCTTCCCCAAATAAACCACTGGCAAGCAAGCCCTGCGTTCTGGGGGGAACTCTGTTAAGGCAGAGGAAAAAAGGGAAATTTTTTTGCTGCTCTTTCCCTACTCTCTCCAGGAAACCAAGTATAATAACAGTGGTTGTCACTTAGAGTCCCTTCCTATGGGCCAGGCACTGAGAGACGTCCTTGACTTGTATCATCTCATGTCTTCGTCCCAAAGCCTTAAGCAGTATAGGTAGTTGTTACCTCCATTTTGCAGACAGAGAAACTGAGGCTCGGAGAGGTCAAGTCACCTCCACAAGCCACACTGAGGCAGAGAAGAACATTGTCAGCTCTGACCCCAAAGCACATGACCTTAACCACGCCGCTCTGCCCCCAGGTGAGCACAAAGCTGGCACTATGGCGGGACTGGGACGCTGGAGCTTGATCAGAGCTGCCCTCATCATCCTTCTGCTCCCTGGAAGTGAGTGTGCTCAGATTGGGGGTGCTCTGGGGGCGGGAGGTGACCGGGAGAGATACACAGGGTGAAGGAGGAAATCAGCCCCCTGTGCTACCACTGCTCCTGGGCTTCCCAGGGAATCCACGAGAATCCAGACTGGGCCTCAGAAGTGGGGCGGCCAGGCTCCCAACCACAGATCTCTGCAGGCAAGCCACCAGCCAGGAGGAAGGAGCGAGGGCCTGGGCTAGCCAGGCTGGATGGCGGGGACCCAGAGCTTGTCTGCAAACCTCTGCCGGGATGCCAGGAGGCAGCACTGTGTCCAGTGCGGTCTTCATGGGCAAGAGATGGGCTGGGAGCCACCAGGGGCAGGTTCCATCTTGAAAGAAGGGAACCCAGGGAGGCTCTCCAACCCTGAAAACTATGGGAGTGGGCAGGCGAGCACAGGCCAGGATCCACAGGGAAGCTGCCTGGCAGGAGGTGGCCAACTTTGGTGGTCACATTTTGACTTGCAGGCCACAGTCTCTGTGGCATGTTCTTACTTGGTGTTAGGTTTTTGACCTTTAAAAATGTAAAAACCAGGCCACCATAGGCTGCTGAAGAGGACTCAGCAGCAGGTGGTGTTTTGAAGTAAACAGTTTAGCAAGTTTCCTCCTGTCTAGAATTCTGAGTCTAGGAAGTGGTAGGTGCCCCATGTTGAGAACCATAAACTTCTTTTTTTCAAGGAGAGGTGCAGGCAGGCAGGGAGAGGAGGAAGAAGCACTTTTTTAAAATTTATATAGTTGCTCATCTTGGTGTGTTTCCCAGGCCCTGGGATGCGAACCTGGGGCCTCGGGATGCATGTGGACTGCACCCAACTGCTCCTCCACCAGGGCATGCCCAAGAATTACAGATTTGCTCTGTGACCCTGTGAAAGTGGCTCCTCTTCTGAGGATCTCAGCATCCCCTCAGTAAAATGAGCCAAAAAATACCTGCAAGAGGAGAGAAGTCACAGTAGGTTCACTGCAGTGCTGACTCGTTTATTGATTTATTCAATAAACGTTCCCCTTACTCTGTGCGAGGCACTGAAATAGTGTCATGAGCACAGCGACCCAGGTCTCGGCCTCACGGAAACTCTGGGCTAGCTAGGGAGACAGACCAGCAAATCATCACACAACTCTGTCATTATGAAGGCTAAGAAGAGCTTTGGGAGCATTCGGGGACTTGGCCTGGTCTGGTGGGTCAGGGTCAGTTTGTTGGTCCCCAAGGTGCCAGCCAAGTGAGGGGGCAGGGGAAGAAGAGCTCCCCAGAGGGAGCAGCAGGCACGCAGATCTGGACTTGAGGGCTTGCAGCATTTCCGAGAGCAGCACGCAGGCCACAGAGAACTGGAACGGGAGGGTTAGGCAGGGCCCTGGGAAGGATTTGGGTCTTTATCTAGTCATGGCAGCTGGAACACACAGGCCACTGTTCTAAGTGCCTTACACATGTGATCATATCTAATCCTCCCAGCAATGTAAAGTCAGGACTGCTTTACCCCCATTTTGCAGATGAGAAAACTGAGACTCAAAAAGTCTCCATTAACAGACTCAAGTCACATCATTCATGAGCAACAGAAGCAGGCTCTAAATCAAGGCGGTCTAGTTCCAGCCTCCATGCTCTGCTCCAACCCACCAGATTATCAGAGCAATAAGGTGCCATTCGAGGGTTGGGCTCCACAGTGGGTGACATGAGCAGAGTTGAATGTGAAAGATTGCTGTGGTTGCAGCGTCCTTATCGTTCCCATCACCGCCTTCACCGCGGTGGCGTGGGCAGTAGGAAGGGGACGCGTCTCTATCTGGTGATCGCTGGAGCTGGCTTACAAGAGCCCATTGCACACATCTCTTCCCAAGACCACATTCAGTGATATCACACTGGTGACTTGAAATTGGCTGCAGTGGGGATGTTTACACCAGGGAAAGCAGACTATAAATCAGGACATTTTTCTCTCTATTGCCAGTTGATAAATATGTACCCACATGGCACTGTCTCGCTCTCACCCCTGCAAACACCTGCTGTGGCCTCTCATAGCCCCCCAGACACGTGCCCACCCCCCCCATTCTGGTCGCCTGTCTTGGGGGTGAGGGCCCTGAGTGCAGGCTACAAAGGTCCAGCTTCTAGCCTAGCTCTGCCAGGCAGAGGAGTTGCTCACAGCCGCTGCTCTTCCACCGCAGGCCTGGAGGAGTGTGGGCACATCCACCTCTCCGCTCCCGTTGTCCGTCTGGGGGATCCCATCACCGCCTCCTGCGTTATCAACCAGGAATGCAGCCAGATGGTCCCGAACTCACCGATTCTGTGGAAACTAGGAGCCAAGCTGCAACCTGTAAGCAGAAGGAGGCAGCAGCGCCTGCCAGACGGAACCCAGAAGTCCAACATCACCATACCCCACCTCAACCAGCCCTGGACTCTTCTCTCCTGCTGCCTGAGTTGGGGCAACAGCGTGCAGATCGTGGACCAAGCTGAGCTGCAGGCCGGCTGTAAGTCCTTGCAGCCACGTACCCATAGGGCCTCCAGGCCCTCCTGCTAGCACTAATAAGAGCTATTACTCATTGAGCTCCTGCTTGGTAAGCACGGATAGGCTCTACAGACACGGTATCAGGTAATCTTCCCTGCCAGTGGGTGGTGCTATCCAGCTCCATTTTGCACCAGGGGAAACATTCCTCAGGGAGGGTGACTGGCTGAAGTTCCCAAACCAATCAAAGTAGAGGCAAGATGGGTGTCCAGCAGTGTGGCTGGGGAGCCGAGCAGCGACTGGGCTTAAGCACAGCATTTACTCCACACTGGCGCTGCTCTGAGCACTGTGTTATAATTATTTAGCTCCACAATGACCCAGGGGCCCAGTATGTGACCATTATCAGCCCCACTTTGAGATGACGAAAAAGTTAAGTGACTTCAAGATCACATGCCCCGTGAATGACAGAAATGAGACACAAACCCAAACACTATACTGTCCCCATCAAAGTGGGTGGAACGGGGGAAGCTGGAGGCTCAAGCTTGCTTGTCCCTGTGCCTGCCTGTAACTTGGCTTCCCTCAGGGCTCCCCCTCCAAGGGCACCCTGCATGGGGACAGGAGAACAGACAACATGGCCCCAGAAAGAACCACGCAGAACAAGGAAACAAAGCCAATTGGCCCCAGTGAGAGCTTTCTGGGTGGCCCTACCCAAAGCCCTCGCTCTCCCATCCCCATGCGCAGACCCTCCTGCCACACCCCACAACCTGTCCTGCGTCCTGAACCTCACAACCAACAGCCTCACCTGCCAGTGGGAGCCAGGGCCTGACACTCACCTATCCACCAACTTCACCCTAAAGAGTTTCAAGTGAGTAGGATCTCAACTCCAGCCCCGGTCCTTTGGGTCCTGGGGCAGAGCATGGACAGGTATGGGGGTAGCGGAGCCAGAGGCAAAGCTGGATGGGAGAAGGGGATCTTGCTTTCTCCCTCTGCTTGACATCCTGGCCTATTGGCAGGAGCAGGGGCAACTGCCAGACGCAAGAGGACTCCATCCTGGACTGTGTGCCCGAGGGTGAGCAGAATCGCTGCTCTATCCCCCGCAAACACCTGCAGTTGTACCAGAATATGAGCATCTGGGTGCAGGCAGAGAACGCACTGGGGACAAGTGTGTCCCCGAAGCTGTGTCTTGAACCCAATCATGTCGGTGGGTGATGCTGGGTGCAGGGGAGGGAGAGGGCCCCGCCATGGGCAAACCCAGAGAGGCCCAGAGAGGGAATCCAGAGGCAGAGACAGACAAGGAGATGCTGGAAGACCTAGAGAAAGGGAAGAGAAGAGAGACAGACAGCGGGAAGCAGCTGGAGGTAGAACTGTGGAGACTGGCACAGCGACAGGGAAGACACAAGCAGGGAGACTCATTCACTCATTCTTTCAGCAATTCCTTGACTTGCCCACTGGTACCAGGCACTGCTCTAGGTGCTGGGGAGACAGCAGTGAACAGAATAGCAAAAATTCTACCCTCTGGGGAATCTTCATTTATGGAAAACCTACACCTAAGAGTTTATTTTCATTTGTAAAACAAAATTACCGTAATAAAACACTAAATAAGTTGGTTTTTGTTTAATCCTGCCCTTGGGTAGGTAAAATAAGTCAAATCAAATGTCAGATGATAATAAATGTAACAGGGAAATGAAGGCAGGGAAAGGGCAGAGGAAAAGGGCCCATTGAGAAACTGACATCAGAGATGATCCTAGAAGGAAATGAGGGAGGAAGCCACTGACCATCTGGAGAGAAAGTATTCCAGGCAGACAGGACAACCAGTGCAAAGGCCCTGGGGAAGGAGTATGAACCCAAGACCTAGAAATAAACAGACACCTACAGAGACAGACCTGTAGATCACCATGACGTAGAGATAAAGAGAGAGGCAGAGACCCCACGGTGAAGATGCAGAGAGGATGAGACTAGAGTGAGCTAAGGCAAAGGCCCTGGAGGACGAGGGAAGAAAAGAATCTGACAAAACTCTCCTTCAGTGAAACTGGATCCCCCGACTCTGTGGGCCCTGGGCCCCAGCCCCGGGTTGGCCCCACCCCAGCCGGGCTGCCTGCAGCTGCGCTGGGAGCCGTGGAAGCAAAGCTTGCACATGGAGCAGAAGTGTGAGCTGCGCCACCAGCCACAGCTTGGCGAAGCCCACTGGATCCTGGTGAGGCTGAGGACACCCTTGCAAGCCTGGGGTGGAGGTAGCTGGGAGGAGAGCACATTGAGCTGGCCCTGGAGGGCACAGGGATCCAGGCTCAGAGCCACGGCCCCCCACCAGGTGGGCCCCCTGCCCTCCAGGACCCTCCACCATGAGCTCTGCGGGCTCCTCCCATCCACAGCCTACAGCCTGCAAATGCGCTGTGTCCGCTGGCCCCTTCCTGGCCACTGGAGCGACTGGAGCCCCAGCCTGGAGCTGATCACCACACAACAGGGTCAGTGGGTGTGAGGGGCTGGGAGCAGCCAGCAGAAACCAGTCCCGCTGCAGGGCCCTCCCTGACAGGCACCCTCCCCTCTCACTCCACCCATAGCCCCCATCATCAGACTGGACACATGGTGGCGGCAGAACCAGCTGAACCCCAGGACAGTGGAAGTGCAGCTACTCTGGAAGGTGACCCCCTCTGAAGGCCACCCCCACCCCCTGAGACCTCCTCCAACCAGACAGACCCTCACAAGCTGGGGCTCAGGATCTGGCAGGTCTGGGGGGCAGTGATGCATTCATATGGGACGTGCATGCCCTTTGCATGGACCTAGGAAGCCGGGTAGTGCCTTCTGGAAAGACTGCAATGCACGGCTCACCTATGGCAGTGTCGAATCAATGAATAACCTGTTGCACACACAGACCTGCTTCACCCCTCACTTCCCCACAGGGACCTGCCTGCTGGGACAGAAGGAAGAAGGAGAATGGGAGGGAGAGTGGCTCCCATACTGGGGCTCAGTTCCTACGTCAGCCTCTAGAGGCTCTCCCCATCCAGCAGAGGTGTCCACCCCTTTATCTTTTTCTTCCTATGCCCTCCACAGCCAGTGCCCCTGCAGGAGGACAGTGGGAAGATACAAGGGTACCTGGTCTCCTGGAGACCCCCAGGCCGCACAGGGGCAGCCCCACTCCTCTGCAACACCACGGAGCTCAGCTGCAGCTTCCTCTTGCCTTCGGAAGCTCGGGAGGTGGGCCTTGTGGCCTACAACACGGCTGGGACCTCGCGTCCCAAGCAAGTGGTCTTCTTGGAGAGCAGAGGTAAGGAGGGCTGACCGCAAGGGGAGGGTCTCATGTCAGCTCAGAGGCTAGACCGCCGGGCACAAGTCTAGTGCCATCTCTTGGTAACAGTGTGACCTGGGCACGTGACTTAACTTCCCTGGGCTCTGTTTACTCATCTAACAAATGGGAATTAAGCCATGCCTTCTTCAAAGTTGTCGTGAAGACGATCCAAGTGGAGCCACGTGCCCGGCACAAAGCAATTGCTCAACACGCGAACGCGAGTGTTAGCGTTGGCCAGCGCCAACAATGCGCATGCGTGCACAGGTGCACATGCACACAAAATCCACTCAGTTAAGGAAGATGGGAGAGAAAGTTTTTCCAGCTAGAATAGGGTCCCCGAGTGAACTCCTCATTCTCAGGGGATCAGCCTACCACCACACCAGGCTTCCTGAGCCTGGATCCTCACAAGGTAAGTCTAACAACAACAGCTAATAGTCACACTTACTAGATGTGTGACCTTAGACAAGTTACGTGCCTTCTCTGTGTCTGTTTTCTCATTGATAAAATGGGACTGTAGCAGTTGCTTCCTTATGAGGCTGCCAGCAGACTCTCTGAGCTAACATCTACCAAGGACTGGTACCCTCTGACAGGCAGAGGAGCTACAGAGTTCGCTTTAATCATCAGCAGGCTCTACTCGGTCTTAGGCTTGTTCCACACATCAGCTCATTTAATCTGCACCAAGGCCCTCTGAGGTCCTCATTTCTACCTGAACAGTAAGGAAACCTAAGTTCAGGTGTTGGCTTACCCAAGGTCACCCAACTTATAAGTAGCAAAGCCACTGTTTGAACCCAGATTCTGGTTCCCAGGCCTTCAGTCTTTGCACCCTCATCCCATCGTCTCCATCTTTGTCTGCAGGTCCACCCCTGGCCAGACTCTACACTGTGGCCCAAGACTCTCACAGCCTCTGGGTGGGCTGGGAGCCCCCAATCCCTCCACCTCAGGCCTATGTGATTGAGTGGGGGCCCCCCAGCGCCAGTGGCAGCAATAAGAGCTGGAGGATGGAGCAGAACGGGAGCATTTCAGGGACCCTGCTGCAGGGTGAGGCAGGCCTGGGGGCTGGGAAGGAGGGCAGGGCTGGGGAAGGGAGAAGCACTACTTGGCTTCTATGGGCCAAGGGCAGTGGGAAGCACCCTCAGAATCAGACCCCCAGTCTTTCTTGACCCTTCACCTTTTTCCTCACAGGACATTCTCCTAAGTCTAACCTGACCCTCTCTTCCTGCATCCCTGACCCTGTCTCCTGTCTAGTTCTCTCTTGCCCTTTTCTTCGCTTGCCCCCAGCAAATGATCTGAAGAAGAGACTGCAGAGGCTAGTCCCACAGTGTGAGGCCCAGGTTAGCCCTGACCAGAGTTGGCCTTGGGTTGGCCCCCAATCATCAGCAGAGTTTAGCCCCTAACCAGAGCCCCCACCCCATTTTCTCTCCACAGAGAACATCAGGCCCTTTCAGCTCTACGAGATCATTGTGACCTCCCTGTACCAGGACACCAGGGGACCCTCCCAGCACATCTATGCCTACTCAGAAGAGATGGGTTTGTCAGCCTCTAGGCCCCTTCCCAGAATCCTCTCCTCTGCCTGGGCCCCAACAATCGGGAAAAGGAGGGAGCATTTCCTTCCCCTCCCCACCTCTGTTCCAGAAGAGGGTCTCTCTCAGTCCTCAGGTTACCCCCCACTTACAGCGGACGCCCGTAGCTAGACAGAAGTCTCGGGGTGGGGTGATAGAAACTGGGCAACGAGTTGGGCAGAAACCAGGGAGCTCTAACAGAAGTCAATCAATTGCTTTGACAGAAATCAGGTGTCCCATGTGAGAGAAATTTAGACAGAGGATCTGGCATCATTTAGCAAGTGAGTAGCAGAAATCAAATAGTGAGTGGAACAAAATCAGGTCTGACAGAACTCAGATAGCAAGGCTTTGGAGTCAGAAAGAACTGAGTTCAAGTCCTGACTCAGCCCCATGTTGGCGGTAGAGGGAATTCAAAGTTCCCAGGAAAATAAGGCTTGGGCACGAGTCCCCTTGGATTCTCTTTTCTCATTCATCTGGCAGCGTGTCCCGGTTCTTGGGTCCTGGAAGCCATAAGAAGCCCCGTTAGGTGTTCCCCCATGCCCACTCCCTGCCCAGCCAGCCTGTCTCTCTCTGGCAGTCCCGTCTCATGCCCCAGAGCTGCAGCTAAAGCACATTGGCAAGACCTGGGCCCAGCTAGAATGGGTGCCACATGTCCCGGAGCTGGGGCAGAGCCCCTTTTTCCACTACACCATCTTCTGGACCAACGCACAGGACCAGTCATTCTGTGAGTCTGTCCTCAGCACCCCATGTCCCAGTAAGCCCAGGAGGCGATGCTCAGCAGCCTTGGAGAGAACCTTGGTGCCTGGGCTGAGGCTGATTATGCTCTCTACTCCCAGCCACCGTCCTGAATGCTTCAGCCCATGACTATGTCCTCCAAGGCCTGGAGCCTGCCAGCTTATACCACGTCCACCTCATGGTCGCCAGTCAAGCTTGGACCACCAACAGTACTAGCCTCACACTGATGACCTTGGCCCTCGGTAAGGGGAATAGGGGACTGTCAGGACATGGTTGTCGGGAGGGCGCCTTACTCAAAGGGTTTCCATTTTGAGAGTATGCAGGCCTTCCCTGAATCCCCTGGTCTGAGGGAGGAGAGCCAGCCTTACTCACATGCACTCTAACCTTGTCTGGCTTTTCCCTGACTCCAGATGAGTCTGAGCTGCACATCCTCCTGGGCCTGTGTGGCCTCCTGCTTCTGTTCGTCTGTCTCTGTGGGGCCTCCTGGCTCTGCTGCAGACCCAGGTGAGTCTTTTGGGGGGAACTGACATCCAGCTATTACTGCTCACAAGGAACTACATGGCCAAGTGGTCCAGTCTAAGTCTTCCCAGGTCTTGGAACCCATGTCTGGGAGTCCTCTCTACACTACAGGGCCATTCCCTTCAGCTGCTGGGAGTGAGTGGGAGATAGCAAGGAAAGATGTAAGGTCATGCTTGACCCAGCCTTCTCCTCCTCCTTCTCCAGCAGGAAGAATCCCCTCTGGCCAAATGTCCCAGACCCAGCCCACAGCAGCCTGGGCTCCTGGGTGCCTACCATCATGACGGAGGTGAGAACCCCGGAGGGAGAAGGAAATGAAGCTGTGGTTGTTGACTTAGCTCAGAGTGGAGGCTGAGTGCTCAGGCCTTCCCCTCCCTTCCTAGCAAGAGTCCCTCCCTTTGGGGTAAAGCAGTCCTGAGTTTGAATCCCAGCCCGACCATTTCAAAGTCTCGGTCGTCTCACTGTGAAATGGAATTAATCCCTACACAGGTCACTGTGCTCACCCTAAATAGCACATACCATAAGAGGTGCTTTCAGGTGTAACCCTTTAAGTTCTAGCCAAGCAGCAGGAGTCTCTCCCCACAATTGCCACCATTTAGGAAAGGACAGTGGTGGGGGAAGACATTTGAAATGAATCATGTCCTCACCCTGCACCCTTGTGTCCAGGACACCTTCCAACTACCCAGCCTTTGGGACCCTGGAATACCACCCATCACCAAGATCACAGTGCTGGAGGAAGAAGAGAAGAAGCCAGGACCCTGGGAATTCAGTGACAGCTCAGGGACCTGTGCTCCCACCACCCTGGTCCAGGCCTACGTGCTCCAGGGGGACCAAAGGGCACCTTCCATCCAGCCCCAGCCCCAGTCTGGTGCCAGTGACCAGGTCCTTTATGGGCAGGTGCTGGGAAGTCCCACCGGCCCAGGGCACTACCTCCGCTGTGACTCCACTCAGCCCCTCTTAGGGGGCCTCACCCCCAGCCCCAAGTCTTATGAGAACCTCTGGTTCCAGAACAGCCCCCTAGGGACCCTAGAGCCCCAAGTCCCAAGTCAGGAAGACGACTGTGTCTTTGGGCCACTGCTTGACTTCCCCCTCCTGCAGGGGCTCCAGGTCCATGGGGTGGAGGAACTGGGGGGCTTCTAGGGCCTCCTGAGATTCCCCACCTGGGCCTGCCTCTTGAAAGTCCTGGGCCATCAGAGAAGAGGAGAGGGTCGGTATCCCATCACTAAAAAGACCCACCCAGCCCAAGACAGGCACCAAAGCCCTGGGTCTCCTCTGTCCCTGGCCCCCCGCATCCCTCCCGTATATCCCCAATCTCCATGAGCTGGGCCTTCCATGCTCAAGGCCAGGGGATCCTTTGTCCCGTCCTACCCACTAACCTTTTATACTTATTTCCTGTAATATCAGGCTCTTAAATTGGTTTATGGTTTGGTTTTGATAAACTGTTGAGTGTGCCTGGTTCTCCGTTCTTTATCTTTCCAGGGCCAGAACAATCGGGATACTTCTCAGAACAAACTGTTTATGTGTTTATTCTTTCCTTCATTCACCTCTCCACCCTGCCTTCACCTAGTCTTGAAGCCCGGTAATGGAAGCAAGGATTCAAAAATGACACAGCTCAACAAGTTCCCATCTAGTGGCAGAGATTTGAAAACAGGTCACTAGGGCACAGTGGCCTGCATTTTATGGAGGGAATCAGGGAGTGTTCTGAGGTCTGGTGACAAACCCTCCTGGGGAAATATAATGAGAGACAAAGTTTCCTACTAAACAACCTAGAAAAACTCTCCACAAATTGTAAAAGAGGAAGAGAACAGTTTTATTACTGAATGAGCACTAAAACAGAATGTGAATCGCATCACAGCCAATCCAGAGAGAGAAATCTCACCCTGGTCTCCAACTATATGTAGTGGACACAACTTAATGCATCCATTTCTTGAAAACAATAACTTCATGCTCAAGCAAGCCACGGAGTTCATCCTAAACCACCTGGTCCATGAGGTAGCCACCTGTGTTCTATCCAAACGAAAAATAATGAGAGGAGGCAGGCTTGGAGCTTGGAACTCAGCACCAGCTGAAGTTAGGCAGGTAGAAAGTAGCAAAGTGGAGGTGGAGGCACTACTGTCCTTAATGATTACATTTCAAAGAGCTTGCTCCCAGGTCCTTGATTTTGAAATCTTGAAAAGATTCCTGGTGGTAAAACTAGCCAGGGGTTTATTTAGCTTTTTAAAAGATGCACATAATACATCTCAAATGGACAGAAAAAATTCATAACAAGTATTCTAAAGTAACAGCTCTAAGAACAGTGAGGGGAAAGTCTTCCCCTTTTTGCATCACAGAGAATTCAAATGGTGTTTTCTTATTTTTAATTTGTGTGTGCCGTTCCACCCCTCATTTCACAAAGGTTATCACAGCTCATATTTATTGAAGATTCACTAGATAGCAGGTATTTTGTGCACAACTCTCTGCGTTAATCACAACCTAAAAGACAGAAACTGTTATTACCATCCCCGTTTGATGAATGAGTACACTGTGGCCCAGAAAGGTGGTGACTTGCCGGCAGCATCACAGTGAATAAATGCTGAGCTAGGATTCCCGTTCAAGGCTGTCGGATTCCAAAATCAACGACCTTAACAAGGCAGCCAGAGATGAGGCTGAAATCCAGCAATATTTACGCAGTCCTATCCTAGACTGCGGCAGGGGTGGAGGGTGGAAATTCCAGGTTGTGGCGAGAAGGCTATGCAGCCACCTAGGAAATCCGCCCCCCCCCACCCCCAAATAACCGGGGCACCCGGCCAGAAATGGAGAGTGGGATTAAGAGCAAGATGCCTGTCCAAGAAGAAGTGGCGTCGTAGACGTCATGCAGCACCGCACACCACTAACGCGGTCGGGCCACCACCTAGCCCGCAATCTTCCCTCCACCCGAGTCCTCGCGATCGCGGAGTCCGGCCTTCCGATCCATTCTCTCGGCCCTCATCTGCTCAGGTCTCGCACCTGTACCCGATTGGTCGAGCCTTAGCCAGCATGGCGGCGCCCGTGTAAACGCGGCCACGCCGCCCCGACGGCGACCCGGGTGCGGATCCCCCGGCTTACACGTCACCATGCTGAGGACGGCGTGGAGGGCATTCAGGTCGATTCGGACCCCCGCGCTGGTCCGGGCCTCAGCCCTTGGACTGCCCAGCGGAGGGCTCGCCAGGCTTCCCTCCGACCAGCGGGGCCTGCGCTCGCCGCCGGGAGGTGAGGAGCCGAGAAACTCCAAGCCCGAGTAGGGGACGGGGCTGGTGGAGACGGGATTCGGGGCTTGAGGGTAGGGGATGCGTGCAGCGGCAGGAGAAAGGAGAAGGGATGGTGGGTGGAAAATTACTCAGACGAGGTGGAGAGACATGGGGCGGCGGTTGGGCCCACAGGTGCGAAGGTCGTAGAAAGGAATCGAGGTCTGTTTACGGAGCCGGGCCTCAACCTTTTCGTTTCTTACTAGGTCTCATTCTCCAAGGCGCCCGCGGATATACCGTCCAGAAACCAGGTAGAAGCTGTTGGGGTGGAAGTTGGGGCGGAAGAGAGACTGCCTGGAAGGCTTGGGGTGGCCAGGAGGACAGAAGTTGCTAGTCACTAGATGGGGTAGACAAAGGAGTGGGCAGAGGTCCTGAGCAGAAGACCCCGCACATGTCCACCTTGTCACAAAGCTCTAGTCCAGGATGGAAGGCAAAGGGAAAGTGGAGTGTGGAAATAGGAACCTTCACACCGGGTATGCATGAAAAGAAACGAGGGAGAGATGCGCTGCTGACTGCCCTGGCCTACCTAGAATGTAGCACTCTGCCTTTCGGAGGAGGAGGGCATGGTTTGCATTCCAAGGCAGTGTAATTACTAGGTTACCCTCTTATTAGGAACGTGATACTGGGAAAGTTACTCTCTTGAATCTCATTCTAAAATAAGTATAAAAGTATCTGTTTGAGAAGATTGTTAGGATTCAGTGATGACACATGAAACACATCCTTAACACTATGTGCAATGAATGTAGGAAGCCTTCATATTTAGTAATGTTAATAGTATTTGCATAGCAGCAGAGCAAAGTCTGACTGGAGAAGACAAGTTGATCTCCCCCATGCCTCTCCCTTGCCTCCAAGGAATGACACACACCAAGGCAAAGGGATTCCTGTCATCTCTGGTGCTTACATTTCTGGCATCCTAAAGCTAGGAGTCCCCTCTCAACTCCCTTATTTTATTTATGCAGAAGAACCATCCTAGTGTGGAACCTGATAACTCGAGAGTCAGACAGGTGTGGGAGAGGGGAAGACGCAAAACAGAATCTTAGGCAAGGTTCTCCAATCCCAGCATGAAATATTAAGGAACATGCGCACAGGTTTGCAAAGAAGAAACTGAGCCCAGAGCTATCCAGTGCCTTGTGTAGGACCCTGGATGTCTCTGACAAGGTTGGAGAGCAGGTGAGAAAGGCCAACTCTGGGAGGTTGGGCTGTGAAAATTAACACTAGGTGTTTTCCTTTCCAATACTTGACAGTCCAACCCAGCCAAAAAGATGACCCGCCCCCTTCCACGCTGCTCAAAGATTACCAGAACATCCCTGGAATTGAAAAGTAAGCAGGAAGAAATCTCTTTGAGAAGGCAGGGGACCCTGGGAGGACTGGCAAGGCGAGGGGAAAGACAATGACTTTTAGGCCTGAGCTGCTGTTTCTGGAGCTTGATTATAGAATGAGGCAGAGGACTAAAGAAACCAGGCATGGTGAGGGTACCTGGGCTGCAAGGCAGATGGAGCTCAACTGCTTGCTTCTTGTGTACTCCAGGTGAAAGCCCTGTACCATTAGAGACCGAGGAAGTCACATGCATCATGGTTTTTTGAAGAAATCACTCATCTCCTCATCTTCATTAAAGTCCTTTACAGCATTAGTGTCCTTATTTTATAGATTTTCAAGCTGCCCAACATCATACAGCTCCAAAGGGGCAGAGGCAGGGTTTGAATCTGGAGCTGACCACCACCAAAGCCAGCATCCTTCTGCTCAGCCCCTGTCCTAGGCAGTGGGAGCTGGACAGTCCACTGTGCAGTGTGACTTGAGAAAAATAATGTCATAACTCTGGGCTCTTCCGAGTTCTGTTCCAGACCATGACATAATAGAGTGAGTCCCATGAATTTTTTAATTTCCCAGTACTTATAAAATTTGTTTACACTATGCTATATTCTACTGAGTGTACAAAAGCATTATATTTAAAAAACAAATATATGCCTTAATTGAATGTGACAAAGAGATATCAAGTAAGAACAGTCTGTTGGGAAAATGGGCCAAAAGACTTGTTCATTGCAGTTACCACAAACCTTTGATTGACTGATTTTTTTTAAAGCACACAGTACTTGCAGAGCATAGTAAAACAAGCTATGCCTTATAGAATCGATGTGTCTAAAGGCATTCAACCATATTCTAGCTAAGATGGAAATCCTCTCTGCCCTCCCTGTGATAAGCCTGGGACATAGCTGACAGCCCCAGTTTTCTGTAGTTACCACGTTCTTCCATGTTCTCAGCTCAGCAGGTCAGGTGTGTACTGACTTCATTCCCAGAAAGTGACTCCCTCTACCTTCAGACTTACTGTAAAAGAAATCTTCAATCATCCTTGCTTTTTCAACTAAAAACAGTGTTGGCTTCCCCTTGCCCTCTCTCCCCACACCTGTCATTGCTCTGGTTTTCTCTCAGGGTTGATGATGTCGTGAAAAGGCTCTTGTCTTTGGAAATGGCCAACCAGGTGAGCAGACTGTGCCAAACCTCAGCCTCCCCAGTCCTCCAAAACTCCATCCTACCCTGGCGACATCTCCCACCCCATGCTCCTTGAGTCACAGCACTTACATAGACATATGACGTTCTGTCCACTTGTTAGTATCCCCCAATTGAGCATCTTGAGGGCAGGGGCATTCTCATCCATTGTACCCCTAGCACCTGACAAATAGTAGGTGACCACTAAAGATCAAATGCCTGAATGAATAGGCAAGCTTTGGGGACATTTATCCAGTCAGTGGCATTGGCCTTGGGCTCACCTGGATGTGAATAGCCTTCTGGGTGGCCAGGAGCCTTGCTCTGGTGAACAGAGTAAAGTTGGGCCCTGAGCCTACGGCCTAGTGGTATGACTGAAACCAGGGCCTTGGTGGTATGAGGGCTAGTTCTTAGTGGGTGGCAGGCCTCACCAATTCTGTCTCTGCCTTCAACAGAAGGAGAAGCTAAAAGTCAAGCAAGAACAATTGATGAACAAGGTCGTGGCAAACCCTGAGGACAGCAGCTCCCTGGAGGCTCGAAGTTGGTCGGGGGACCCTTGGGGAGTCGTGGGGTGCAGTCAGTTGATACTTGGTCCAGTGCCCACTTGCAAGTACACTAGGGGTTAGAGGTGTCTTGGTAAAGTGAGAGACAGGAAGGACCAAGGACAGTAAAAACTGGACTCTTATCTCCTGAGCTCTGGTGCGGCAGTCAGTACCAGGTCCCCCCAACATCGGCATGAGCTCAGGCAAGAATCCTCAGGAGCCAGTGTCTGTCAGTCTGCACTCTGCAGCTGAGGTGGTATGAGGCGCCCTGTGACTAGTGCTCCTTGAGCTCAGCGCGTACAGCAAGGGCCTGCTGGTAACAGCCTCTCCTTGGGGCCACTTGCTTGTGCCTTTGCCCTGTCCCTGCCCCCGCCCCCGCCTTTGTCATACAGGCAGGAATCAAATAAGAAGATACCAGAAAGAAAGGTATTCCAGGGCTCTAGGAGGTGAAAGGGAGCCGATAATTCTGAAAACTCATTAGCGAGAGCACAGAGCTAAGGGTCCAGCCAGAAGGGGAGAAGTAAGGGGAGGCCCTTGACAGTTGGGGAGTCTTTCTCCATTGGCTAGGACCTCCAGTGCAGTGTTGAATCTTTAACCATGACTGCACTCATCCTAGACTAATTCCTGGATTTGATAGTAGTCTAAAATGTTACCATGAAGTCTGCCAGTTGCTGTGTTTGGAGGAGACCTTTATTCGATTCAAGAACTTCCCTTCCTTAGACTTTGTAAAGAAAAAATAATCCAGCGTCACTTGAGGCCTTGAAACTCAGAATGCTGTGGTAGTGAGAGCTCTGCAAGAGCACGGGTGGCTGTTATTCTTTGGGTTCTTAAACCATACCCCGAGCCTCGGCCCCTCCTTCCTCTGCCCAGTTCTCATCCGCTGCGGTTTGTGGTTTCAGTTGTTGCCTTGACTGTCAGGATCCACAGTTATGAAGAGCACATGCAGAAACATCGGAAGGTGAGCCTGCGGACTGGCTCACAGCTCAGCACCAGCTGCTTGGCGCTGGGGAGAGCCGGCCGGGAGGTGAAGGGCTCTGGGTCCAGGGAAGCGACTTAAGAAGCCCGGTGTCTACACACCAGGTGCCCACCCCGCAACTGTGTGGGAAAACATTTCCTTCCTGCCTCCAGTGGAGAAACGCGGTCTTACAGGGCTGTGCCAAGTGTCACCACTGGTTAAGAAAGGAAACTTGAGAGCATGGTCAGTGTCCGACCCATAGTGAGTGCTCAGTAAATGTTTGCTGGCTGCACAAATCAGATCAGAATCTCAGCTCTGCTACTTCCACATAACTAGCTGTGTGACTGCAGAAGTTATTTCACACGTCTGAGCCTCAGTTCTCCTGTGTAAAATGGGGACCGTAACAGTGCCTGCGCACAGGATTGCGAAGACTGTGAAAGAATATTAGCAGCCAACGTTGATGCATATCAAGTATTTAGGACTCATGTTAGATACTTACATGTGTCAGCTCATTTAACCCTTCTAGCCATCTTTCTATCCCATTTTACAGAGGAATTATCTAGGCATGAGATGATTAAGTTATTCCTCAAGGCTCACCACTAGGAAATGATGTGCTAGACTTGAAATTCAGTGGTCTTGCTCCTGCCCCCTCCCACCCCAAGGCCATATTTCAGCACAGTGCCAGCCCTGGAACTGTCATGATTAGGCAGTTGTTGGTATTTTTAGTAAACACACAGCTGTGGATACAGGTGGTCCAGCTCCGTGCCTGGCACCTGAGTATCCCCTGGAGCTGGTTGAACCTGCTCCTTAAGAGATCAGAGTTTTGTTCATTTGGAATGTAGAACACCAGCCCCATGCAGAAGTCCCTGGTGGAGCACATCTGGCTGTGGTGGGTCTCCAGGAAGATCCCAAGACCTCCCCTCCTTCACTCCAGCTGAGAGTTTGCTGAACTTTGAGGAGGCTAAGTGGGTGGAGCAGAGAAAAGAGAATGAAATTCAGAGTCTGATCGGTAGATCCAGATGAAAGACCTAATGTCACACAAGATCCCTCCCCAGCAGTTCTTAATGCCTTTTATGAATCATTTAATACCTTTGAGCCTTTATTTCTCCAACTATAAAATGGGAACAGCAATAATAGTACCTCTGGGTTACATTAATGTTTGCATGTGGCATGACAGGATGAGCATCTTTTCTTATTAAGAACGGCATGCCACTTATTTACAAGCTGCTAAAAATCACACCATCTTCCAGGACAAAGCCCACAAGCGCCATCTGCTGATGAGCATTGACCAGAGGAAAAAGATGCTCAAAAACCTCCGTAAGACCAACTATGGTGTCTTTGAGAAGACATGCAAGGACCTGGGGATTGAGTACACCACCCCGCCTCTGTACAGCCGGAAAGCCCACCGCCGCTTGGCTACTAAGAAAGCTCTATGCATGCAGGTCCGAGCCAGAACCGCTGCTCTGGTTGGCCCCACTCGGGGACTGGCAGGAAAAGGAGAGGGAAGGGTCATCTGTCTCTAACTCCTGGGACCTGGAGTGGACCCAGGGATCTCACAGGCCACTGACCCTGGGGAGAAGGGGGTAACCATCGGGGGAGACAGTTCCCACCCACCTGCTCCACTTCTGAGGTTTTGCATCAGTACATAGTCTTTTCCTGTCCCTCCTCATCCCAGGTTTTCCAAGAGGCTCAAAAGCTGAAGAAGCAAAGAAAGGCTTTAAAAGCGGCAGCGGCAGCAGCTCGAAAACAAGGCCAGAGGAGCTCAGAGAGCCCTCCCACAGCCACACCGGAGCCAGTCGAAGAAAACCAATAAACTCTGTTCAAGTGATGTGTTCTGCCTTGAAGAGAGAAGGTGGGGCTCTTTGTGGGATGAGGAGAAGTCATTTTTAGTTCAGGGATCCAGGTTGTCGAGGCAGCGTCCCTTCCCTCACACACCAGAGGACACACTCTCATAATACACCTCACACGCACTCACGTGGAAAGTCACTGTCGCCCAGGTGGCATTTCCATGGAGGGGAGCCAGCACAAGGCAGTGCAGGAAAGGTAGCTGGCCGGCTGCGGGGTGGACTGGGCCCAAAGGATGAGTGGAAGTTCACTGGGCAGAAGAGACTGCAAGTGTGAAAGCAATGTTTGACAGGCCCGACGTACTGGCCAAAGAGACTCTTCTGGCCTCTATGGCGCAGGGAGACAGTGAACTAAGGTTTAAAACTGAAGGAATGGGGCGCCCCGGTGTAGTGGTTAGGTTAATCGTCTACAAAGTACAGGCCACATGCCCCTGGGTTCAAGATGGCGGCGGGGTCACAACCAGTGTGAACAACTAAGTAAAATAAAATGCTTCCTTCTCTGTCTTCCTGCCTGCCTGCTTATTCCCCTTCCTTCCTGCCTATACATTCCCACCGGCCCCATCTCCAAAGACGACCATGTTGGGAGATTCGAGCTTCAACAGAATTTAGAGGAACAAAAGCATTCAGTCTAACACTGGGGAAAAGACTTTGGGCTTCATTCTGAGAAGGGAAGCCAAAAAAGGAAGGGATACATATTTAAAGTGATGCCCAGTGAGTGAAAGGAAATTTAGACGCAGGACTCTAGAGAGGTGTGTGCCTTTTTATCAACCAGGCAGTTAACATATATGTAAGAGAGTGATGCTAGACTGCTTGTTACATCCTGTCCTGGTTCTAGACCCTTTTTAAAAAAGTACAGAGACCAGGCAACAACAAATCGAAGCCTTGGGATATGAGCTTTCAATTACTATATGATACCTGATGCTGAGATGTCAGTTAAAGACAGTCTTCATGATGAAGCAGTTTCAGTGGGGTGGAGAAAGCTGAATCCCAGTGGCAGTGAGGTGGGAAGTGAGGATATTAAGGAAACTCGGGTTAAGTGTAGACTATCAAAAAATTTGGCTGTGAAAGGAAAATGGACTAGAGGTGTGGGAAGGACATGAGCTTAGTATAGGTCAAGGTTTACCCATCCAGTGGTGGGTCCAGTTGAGGAGAGTGACTTACTGGTGAGATGAGTTCAGCTGGATTTGGGAGTGGGGGAGTGCAGAAGAGGTCTCTAGAAGGTCATTGGAGATAGAATGGAGAGCCTTGAATGCCATGCAGAAGCATCTAGACTATCATAGTCTTTGAAAATGTTATCTTTGGCCCACCCTGGTGGCCTAATGGATAAGGCCCCCAGACATAATCCACATGCATCCCAAGGACCCAAACTGGAGACCTGGGGTAGAGGAAACCAAGATGAACAACTAAATAAAACAATAAATGCTTCCTCCTCTCTTTCTGCCTGCCTGTCTACTCACCTTCATTGCTGCCTGCACCTTTCCTTTAAAAAAAAATAATAATCTTCCGGATTTAGCCTAGCTACCAGTGGTGGTGGAGGAGAGAAAAGGGCTGTAATATGGAGGAACACAATAATGCAGACCAAAAAAATAATGGAATAAAAGTGTAAAAGATTTTGGAGGAAAAAGCAGAATTTCGTGACTGATAATAGACCCCAGGAAGAGAGAATTGAAAGCCAAGGCTCAGGTTACACGTCGGAATGGCTGGAGGGAAATAAGAGTTTTCAGAAATGTTGAAATGTGCAGCGGATGGCGGGAAGGTGATCCTGGCGCTCAAGGCGGAGGTAAAATTTCGCCCTGGAAGCAGAGAAGCGGAGGGCAGGCGAGCCGCGGCGCGCACCCTCTGGGAGCAAGGCGGAGGGGCCTGGCCCGACCGGCCCACGGAGCATGAAGTCCTGTCACCCCAAGAAGCTTCTCGGAGAACAAGCCAATAAAGCCAATAATTCAAGGGCCCTGGCTCCTTCCGGGTCTACAAAGGCAGGTGCCACCAGAACCCGGGCCGCACGGCGCCGCCCTGGCGCGGGGAAGTCCCCTCCACCCACGGCCGAGGACGCGCAGTCCCACGCACCTGCCCAGTCCCACGGAAGGAGTGGGCGGAGCCGGCTGTAAGGATGCTCGGGCCCCGGGCGGCCACGCAAGCCCGGCAGGACGCAGCGCCCGCCAGCAGCCCCCGGCGGGGAGCCCGGCCTGCAGAAGGAGCTCACACCCGCGCGCCCGCCTCCCGCTCCAACCAGACCACCCCGCAGAGCGCGGCCTGGCTGCCCAATAAGCGCCCGCCCCCTGGCACCTCCCAACAAGCGGCCCGTTGATTGGCTTTCTCCTCCATCCGCCGCGTTGCCCTAGCAACCGGACTGCGGGACAGCTGCGGCGGGGCCTCAAGGCTTCAGTCCGCCGGGCACTGGGTTCTTTGCCAACCCTCCTCGCTTCCGGCAGCATGTCGTTGCGGTCGCTACCGCTGCTCTTCTTGAACTTGGGAGGGGAGATGCTTTACATCTTGGACCAGAGGCTGCGAGCCCAGAACATCCCAGGAGACAAGGCCCGCAAAGGTGAGAGGCGTCCTACGCCCGGCAGCCCGTGCCCCTCACGCCCGTCCCCACAGACAGCCCTCCGCTGCCCGGTCCCTTTACAGACGGACCCACATCCCTGTGCACTGCGCCTCATGGCCGGGGCCTTTCTCCCGAGCCGCAGCCCCACCCAATCAGCCCCTAGGCGTCAAACTACCCTGAAGATGCTTTCACAGCAAAGGGATTCATACCCCGATTGAACATAGCACCTGTTCATCACACACACACACACACACACACACACACACACAATTTTTTCTTCACTTCAAACTGGAGAGATGATTTCCTAATCTCTCTTGACAATCAGTCCCTCCCAAATGTAGGAATTCCAGCTGCTCATCACCCCGCCACACATTCTCTGCTAGTCCAAGCCTCCTCCTCCTTTCCCCCAAGGAACAGGTTCTCACTGGCCATTCCTATGTAGTATCTTCCTTCATAAACTGGAAGCCATTCTTGCTCCTTTCAGAAGATATTTCTAGAACCTTGGGGTTCTGAAATAACATAGATAAATAAGAAAGATATGCCTTTCCATTTACAATTGCTGTTAAATTAGGCAGTTATGGAAAGGATCTTATGAGAGTTTCTGAAATGCAAAATGTCTCCCATGTACATGATGGCTGGTCCCCAGAGAACGTCCTAGAACTCTCTTCCCTCTTTTCCTCTCTTCACAATGGACAACCACACAGCAAGTTTCCTAAGATTAAGTATAAAGGAAATGTTATATTTCAAGGTAAAGGAAGATATAAAGGTAACTGACATAACCTATGATTAAAACATTTTTTCTCTCCAACAGTCTCTGATGTTAAACATACATATTCAGATATTCACTCTTCAGTATATGCAGTTGAGTCCAGCTCATGCATAGAGTTAAAAAAGAATTCCCTACAGCATACCTCCTCCATTCATTCTGTGCATGGCTGCCAGTTAGCTTTCTAAAATGCAAGTCTGTCCATATATTCCCTACTTAACATCCTTTGTCTGTCTTCCACTACTGTCTGAATGGAAGTCAAGTCCTTAGCAGGACAGTCCAGGGTCCTTGCTGATCCGATTTCTGACCACTTCTGCAGTCCCACCTCCCACCACTGCCTGCCTCCTACTTTGTACTTGTAGCTTAATAGTACCAAGCTCCTTGTAGGTCTCCATTTAAAGCATGTTTGTTCATTTTTCCAAGTTTATAATCCCCATCCTATCCCAAACCCCCTATTTGTGCTGGCAATTCTTCCATCCTGCATTATTCTGTGTAAGTATCATCTCCTTGAGGAAACTTCCCCACGTGGGGAAAGGGCCTGCGCATATTTCACAGCAGCCCTGCATGCCTCTCTCTATTTGATCACTGTCCGGATTATACTGAAATGCTTTGTGTAATATGTGTCTGTCTTCCCCCACGCGCTTGTTTCTGGTTGATCTTTGTACTCCAAAACCTTGAAGACTGCCTGAACCAGAATAAATTGGGACTCAGTAAATGTTTGTTGAGCTGATATCTAAATTGGCTGTTGTAGATGATGTTTTATTTCTTCCTCAAGGGGCTTGTTTCCCATGGCACTGATGTTAGGTGGTTTCATTCAGGGTAACAGAACAGCGAGCTGACACATAGTTCTTGAACTGGTAGCCTGCATCTTGGAAGGCAGGGTAAATTAGCAATGAAGAGCATGCTCTCTGGAGACACACAGATGTGGGTCCCAACTACAGCTTTACCATTGAACTAGTTGTAAGACCTTGGATTGTAAACTCTATAAGCCCATTTCTCTATCCCTCAAATGAGAACGAGAATACAGACCTTACCACGTAGTAGTAAGGACTGAATGAGATCATATATTTAACACATTTGGCACAATGAGAAGTAGATGTTGTCTTTCAAGAAGAGGTCTGGGCAAGATCCAGTGAATAGTAGGGAACTGTTTTCCTTTGTCTTCAGGAGCTGTAGACCTTCTGAGTTTACTAAATATAGCTTTAGGTAGTTAGATATTCACATTCACACACTCATTTCTTCCACAGTTTGGATGTCAAATGCCATATGAAATGCCCTTCTGCACATTCACTGGAGAGCCATTTGTTTTTGACCCAGCAATGATTCTAAAACTGGGGAACATGTCTGCCTAATGACAACACCACCAAACATTTATTAGGCACTTACCAGGTACCAAGGATTTCTCTAAACTCCTTAATCCCCAAAAGCATCCTATCATGCGGATAATACTACAACCCCATTTTACAGATGGGGAAACTAAAGCTAACTTGCCCAGGATTACAGAGCTGTTAAGAGGTGTATTCAGGTGGCAAAGGTTCAGGTCAAGTCACGCCCACCCACCTGGACCCGGGTGCAAGACCTGAGGCTGGGGCTGGTGGGGGCAGCGTGGGGGGGTTGGGGATGGGATCTGACTCCAGGTGATCAGGCTCTAGAGCTCACACTCTGAACCAATACATCCTTAACCACTGGGCACTACTGCCATTCCTATGGGACTATATCAGAATCTACCAGAATCTTTGGAGGAAGATCAAGAGGAGAGGAGGTCAGGGAAAAAAAATCCAGTAAACCCACTGATTTTATAAAAGAAATGACAAAACTTCCATTCAGACAAAACCACTGGTGGGAATTTGAGGAAGACAGAGTAAGAAAGCAGGGTAGAGACCACGGGATGTAAAAAGTTGACAGGCGCTCCGTCTGCCCACCGTTTGGAGCTGGTGTAGCCCCTGGGGCAGGGGCCTCTGACAGGCCTGTGCACAGAGGCCTGTGAAATGCCAGACACGGTAAACTGGTCCTCACTGAATGGAGCGCTTATTTCTTCTAGATGTTTTCACTGTCTTACACAAGTAATTGGTCTCCTGGAGGCCATTCCACCCCCACAGGACCGTGTGCCTGTAAAGCTGTCCCGCCTGCGGCCTCTGGTTCAGCGCCCACACAAGGGTGTGCAGTCTGGGTAACTCGGTGTGCCCGCTGGATGCTGTCCGCATTTTAAGCAAGAGCAAAATAATAAACGCTGCCTTTGCCTCACTCGCATCCTTGTAAAAATACTCCTAAATAAGAGCCTAGGACACTTTATTTACATTCCTCATTTTACAGAGGGCAAACTGATGAGAGCCGCAGGGGACTTCTTTCCCCTCCAGACCTGCAGGTCGCGCTGTGGCACTGAGCTACCCAACGGTCTATTTCTGTTTTCCTAGCTCCAATCGAAACAGAAAATAGTCAACTCCGGATCGCTTTGGGCCTGCCTCCCACTCTGAATATAACTAAAGAGGAATTGTCACAAACCAAGTCATCAGAAGAAATAATAGAAAACCAGGGCACGGTTGCCTTCCCCTGGATCCTTGGGAGAGGACGGGCGCACACAGCTCTACGGCGCCCTCTGCTGGAACGGAGCGTCATTGCCCGCGGGCGCGCCTTCGGCCCCGGGAACGCATCCTCTTGTTCCATTTTGACAGCAGCGGGAATCGTTGTCCCTGAGAGTCGCTAAGCCTCTTGCAGTAGTCAGAACTCCCGTTAGCTATCTGGCAAGACTGCCAGCTAAATAAATGTCACAGAAAGATGGAAGCTGCGGACATTATGCCAAACAAGCCAGCATCTAGGTGCTGCTTCCTTGAAGTTTTCTCTCAAAGTCTGTATCTTGTGGGAGAAAAATGGTGGCTTTTCCGAGGAATCTGACTTTGCAGTGGGAACCCTTTGCACCAGCTAGGGCTGGGCTTTCAGACTAGTCACTTAGCCTCTGTTGGTGTTGTCTAGTGAAGACACATATATGTTTTGATTATAACTTCAGAAACCACCTCTGAAACAGTCTAGTGGCAGGTGTTTCCAAAAGAGACCCTTTTGTTAACACATATTTTTTAAATATGGATGTGTGTAGAACTCTTTATCTGGGAGTGGTTTTTTTACATTAAAATCTCCCTGGCTAAAAAAAAAAAAATTAAGAAAAAAGTCACCTATCATCCCTTCTGGGTGACATCCAATGTCCTGCAGAGAAAATGAAAGTAGAAGAGAAGCCATCCAAGTGCTTGACGTATATTATCCTCAACTACCATCTGAGGTAGGTGCAATTCTGACCCCACTATACAGATGAAGAAAATGAGGTTGGCATATAGCTAGTACAATGGTGGAGCCAGGTCTGAATCCATAAAGGGGCTCAATTCTCACAGATTTCTCAAGCCAAGCACATCCTTTCTTCTTTGCCACAGTCTCTGCGATTGCCTCTGTCCCCAAGACCTTTCTTATAACAGTCCCATCATTACTTCCTTCTGTTTACTTGGAAGTCACATGTCTGTATAATAAAAACAATAATAATAATAATAATAATAATAAACATTCTTTTCATTCACATTTCAGCTTTTCTGATTTGAGCAGTTTCACCTATACTTTAGAAAGGAAAACCTTACATTAATGAAAAGTCAGGTTGTACAAAAAGAAATTCCTTTCTCTTCCCATTCTTGGGATCATTCTTCCTTACGGGAGTTAGTGTTTTTAAAAGCCTTATTTCAAATGATAGGTATTCATGTAGCCTTTCAAGGTGAACCCCAGTGTAGCTAGTCCTCCTGAGTGTCCTCTCCTCCTAAGACCACAATAAGAGATTGCCTCTCAGGGCCTTTTTAGGATCTTAATACTTATCCATCTTCCTTTTAAGAGTTTCAAATGGAAGGCTTCAGTCATGTCAGACAAAAATACGAACAGGAAAAAAATAAAGTTTCATAGACCAGATCATTGGAATTGGTATTTCTAAAGCCTCTTTGAGAATAATTGTTCTTGCTTCATGAACTGGTGTTTTCTTTTTATATGCTTCATGTAGATGAATGGACAGAGGTGGACAGAAAACGAGGTATGCTATCTCTGGGCTGCATGTTTTCAGTCTGCATCCACAAGTTCACTTAGTCCCTTAGCAGTGGAGCTTAACATGGGACCATTCTAAAGATTTCAAAGTCAAAGAAAAATAGGCATGAGTTTCTCTTTAGACATTGGCTATGCATTTGGATCTTTAAACAAATACATCCAGTAAGATGAAAACCAAGCAAACTTTGGCCAAAAAGCCATATTGCACCTGAGATAGCTGTCTCGTCATCAGTTGCATACTTTGCAGGGACAGCTGGGACACTAACTACGCTTCTGGATTGGTTATCCTATCTGGTAGTCTTTAAAACAATTCATGATACTCTCGTGTAACCAGAGACTTGTGTTTCCACACAAGTGACCTCCCTGAGCCATTCTTAGCACACAGAAAGATGCATTGAGCAACCGAGAAAAATGGAAGCTTGTAGCTGCATGGCTGCCAGGACTGGGGCAGAAGGCATGATACTATGCATGCAGTGTGACCTCTTCATGCCGAAACTTCAGTGTCCCCTCCACCTACGGCTAGCGGCACACCTGGAAAAGTTGCCAGTTCCTCAGAATAAAACTTTAGCCTTTTTCAAATTGAAATATCGCAAGTATCTTCCATCATTTGACATGTAGGTGAAGTTTATGAGTGTCATCCGCCATTGCCCTCAAGAGTTTATATACTCTCACCACACAGTCTAATATTGGAAAGCCCGGGCATTAGAACCAAACAACACAGGTCTAACTTCAGTACCACCTCCAGCTGTCTGACCTTGGACTTGAACCTCTCTTGACACAGAGTAAGGACAATGATTGGGTCATCTTGGAGTTTAAATGAGAGTAATGCATAGAAAGTTCAAAGCTCAGTGCCTGAAACATAGATAGCATTCAAAACATGGTAACCATCCAGAGTAATAGCTTCTGTCTTTTACTCTTGGTTTCCAATCGCGCACCCCTTTACACAGTTGAATTTATAGCACAAGTAATTGGTAAAAATCCACTTGTTTCCATCAAGAGGATGTTTCATCAGGCCAGGCTCAAAGAAAAGCCCAGTTGAAGTGTTTGATACACTTTTATTATAATTCACAACTGTCTTTTGCCACTGCTCTTGAGCAATTTTTGGCCCACCTCTTGACGCATGGCAGGATTTCAGACAAGAAGTAAGGATGTTGGCACACCCTAGTGGAGGAGAGGTTTGATCCGCCGCCTTCAGCTGAGAGCGCAGTCCGCATACATCCCAGGGACCCAGGTTCATTCCCAGGGCCAGGGGTGAACAGCCAAGATGAAACACGAAAAAAAAATAAAGGGCTTCTTCCTCCTCTCTTGCAACAAAAACAAAACAAAACTAAACAAGGTGTGGCTGTTGAAGGCTTTTGTGTACATAATTGAATCCCTGGAATCTATTTTAACTCAAGCCTTCAAAAATAGTGAAGAGAAACTGATTCACAATCCGAACAGAGGTCAAGAAGGCCGCTGTGTTGAGAACCAGTCACTGACCCTCCTTGGCAGCTGACATCACTTCCCTCCCTGGCCTCAGTCTCTCCGGATGAGAACTGGCTCTTCGCACTTTGCTGTTTCATGAAATGATGCAAAGCTCATGTGAGCCAAAAGCCGACACCAGAACAGACCGACAGGTCTGGTTCAAATGCATTTCTCCAGGTGAACTTCAACTCGGGGCTGCCGGTCTCGAACAAGGACACTTCCTCCCCCTGCGCCCTGGTGTTTATCTCAGTATCCGGTGTGGAGTAAGCTGCCTCCAGCAGCTCTCGGTGAAGCCATCGGTGAGCTGTAAGGATGTTGCTTTGTGCCCCGGCATTCTTTCCAAATAAATGGTGGGGGGAGCACGGGTGCTGGGGCCCAACCCTGAAACTGCCATTTCCTCTTTGGGGGCATCTGTGTTCCCTGTTCTGCCCACAGGGACGGCCTGTAGGGCTCTTTCCTGCAGGTGAACGCTCTGCACTTTCTCCTGCGAGGAGCCATGGAGCTAGATAGCTTACTACTTCCCCGGGGGAAAGGCTTCATTTTGCTTTTTACTTGGCCGGAGTGGCTAAGAATCACCTTGGGATTTTCTTACCTTTAGAGCAGATTTATTTGAGTCTAAGCCTTTTTTCCGAGTGCCTGCTTAGGACTCAGAGACCCCAGAGAAATGACTCAGCACCTGGACAAATGGTAGCTATTTGTTAGCAGTAGCATAATTGGAGCTGATGTGATACTTTAACTTGACATCTTCCCCCTCGGCCCTCCTCCTCTGGTCTACATAAATCTGGGGAACAGTCTCAAACTCTCTCTTGGGGCCTGATGTGTGGCTTTTCAGTCGCAGTTATTTCCTTGCAAATTCAGCATTTTATATAGGCTGTGGTAAGAAAAACATTAGAAAGAAACATTTCTTGCAAGTCCTTGCTTGTTTAGTTGAAGGGAAGTCGGGCATGAAGCAGACCCAGGGGAGTTAAATGTCTCTGTGCTGGCCGCTGAGGGAGATGTTAGGGCACTTTCAGGGCCAGCTTCTGTGGGTTGAAATCATCAGATATGAGACCTGCTCTGTGCTGGTAATGGATTTGGTTCTTTCTCACTAATAGGATGAAGTCTAGAGTAAAATCCAAAAGAGAAACGTAAATAAAAAATGTGTGTAAGTCTAGAGTAAAATTAAAAAATAAAACAAAACAAAAAAATGAGTTTGACACACCTGTAAGGAGTCAGTTAGTTCCTTGTGTCAATGTAGGAGGGGAAAATGTTTCCCCTGTCCCCTCTGAGACCTTCCATTTAAGATTTAAACATAACCAACCCTTCCCCCACTACCCCTCCCCGCCCCCCCAAAAAATTACTTTTTGAGACAATTTCAATTGCTGACCTGAGTCCTCAGGGTGCCTCTATCAATTACTTAAAGGTAGAGAGAGTGCTTGAAATCATGGCTTCAATACTCCTCCACTCTCTTAAAATATATGACCACAGCCTATCAGCTGGCATGCCTTTGTGTGGCAAAAGAAAGAGACGTGTATCTTTCAGTAAAAATCACTCATATGTAATCATTGTAATGACTGATTGTGTATAACTATTTTAAGTAGCCAGTTTTCTTTCAGAATTTAATTACTATGAATGTGTATTCTCAGCACCCACATACTCTCACTATTTTTAGGTCAAAATAGCTCTCATTTAATTAAAAGTAATCTTTGTTCAACCATATCTGTTGCTATTTCTTATATCAAAGTGTTTTCTAAGCCCTCAATTAATGTTATTTGAATAGCACAAAATATCTAAATGAATGAATGAATAAACAACTAGAACTGTAGACACTAGTCTGCATGTTCCTTAGGGCTTTTCAGTTGGATATTTTTCCATTTGAATAACAGGATGAGACAGACATTGCTCCAGTGTAATTTCAATACCAGGGATCCAGTATAGAAATTAAGACTTCTAAAATGGTGCTAATCTGAAGCACATCTCATAGAAACATTAATGCTTTCATCTCTAACCAGAGATTGTCTTGTCTATTTTCCTAAAAGGTCTTGCAAGAAAGAAGTTAGAATGTTATAGGTTTGCTGAGTGCTCCCTGGTGACCTAAGCAGATAAGGCCACGTACGCCCCAAGGATCTGGGTTCGAGACCTGGAGCTGGGTGGAACAACTGAGATGAACTAAAGAAAATAATAAATGTTTCTTCTTCCTCAAAAAAAAGAAGTTCTAGGTTTGCTAACCAAAAAAGTGACACTTGGCACGCCCTGGTGGAGCAGCAGTTAGGTCCATCGCCTCCAAAGGAGCTCAGGACACATGCCCTTGGGTTCAAGTCCCAGGCCCAGGGGGAAACAACCAGTGTGCACAATGAAATAAAAAAAAGAATAGAGATGCTTCTTCCTCTTCTCTCTTCCTGCCTGCCTGTTCACCTTCATTCCTGCCTGTACCTTTCCGTAACAAAAAAAAAAAAAAAATGATGCTCTTTCTCATTTTTAAGGTAGAGGTCTAATCTAAAATGCTTATAGGAATCATTTTTTAAAGGGAGAAGCACCATTTCGCTATCATCACAAGATGATGTCCATACAAGTGTTTCTAACCTCTGAAGCACAGCACACTGTACACCGTAGCCTTTCTGTTTGCCCAGAGATGCTCTCATAAAGCACTCTGAACCCTGCTTCCCACCCGGACACCTGCGTGATTCCCCTCCTGGGAGCAGCTCTCAGCAAGGCCATCATGCAGACTCAGCTCCTTCCATCCGTTCAAGGAGCACGTTTCCTGAATTTCCTCCAGTGCCTGGCTCAGCTGTTTTCTGTCTTGTCTCCACAGTTCTCAATGAAATCATCTCAACCATGTTCAATCGAAAGTTTATGGAGGAATTGTTCAAACCCCAAGAGCTCTATTCCAAGAAGGCTCTGAGGACTGTCTATGACCGCCTGGCTCATGCCTCCATTATGAGACTGAACCAGGCCAGCATGGATAAGGTGAGCAGATGACCGTCTCTGTCCCCTTGACTGCATGTCTTGTACCATTCGTAGATGATCACAGATCAGTCAGACAAGATGACATACATATACAACTTCCAAAGCAGCCCTCTTATTATTTGTGTGTTTCCACTGGCCCAAAGAGCATGCTGGTCTTCATGCCCATATTTTACTTTTTAAAGGGCAGATACAGGTAGGAATGAAGGAGAGCAGGCAGGCAGGCAGGAAGAGAGAGAGAGGAGGAAGAAGCATTTCATTTCTTTTCATTTAGTTATACATCTTGGTTGTTCTCCCTGACCTGGGATGAGAACCTGGGTCCTTGGGATGTGTGTGGATGGTACTTTGACCGGAGGCCATTGACCAAATCACTACTCCACCGGCGTGCACCCATGCCCGTATTTATGAACTCTCACCCATTAGAAGGATCCAGCACTAACTACTTCCAACTTTGCTTTGTTCTTAACAAGTCTCAGCTCTGAAAACCAGGTGTTTTGTTTTTGGTTTTTTTTTAAGCAAATTTAAGACTGCTCGGGTTCTATTATAACAAGAACATATCTGTTCCTTTGGGAAGCAAATTACTAGGGTGCTCCGATTCTAAACATAATGATTCCCAATAAATAACGGTAGGGAACAGACAACTGTCCCATTCTGAACAATTCCAGGCTACGGAGATACTCTGCCCTGGAGGAGAGAGCATACCCCGCCCGACTTGGGTAGACTCAGTGACTTCTCCCAAGGAGGATGCAGTGGGAGGCAGGAACAGCAGTTACTTTGACAGTGAAGAAGGCTGACAAACACACCCTCGGCTGGGTGGTCGAGGTTGGCATCAGCAGTGACAAGCCATGTTGCTCATGTGTCCTCTGACATGATGTAGTGATGATACTTCACCTCTGTTTTCTTCCTCCATACACTCCTATGAGGAAACATCAAATACCATTCAGAGGCCATGTTACAAAATACCTGGCCAGAGTCACACCCTTGCGACTCAGTCAGCTGAGATGCAGGTATGAGGACCACATAAAGCCCAAGGACCCAGGCTCCAGACCAGGAGTCAGGGTGAAAAACCAAAACAAACAACTAGACAAATAAAGATGCTTCTTCTTCCTCTTTCTTCCTTAAATGTTCTTCTTCCTCCTTCCCCTTCCTCCTTCTCTTAAAAAAAAAAACAAAACCTAACCAGTACTCCAAATTGTCAAGGCCACTGAAAACGAGGATTGTCAGAGAGACTGCCCAAGCCCAGAGGAGACATGATGACACAATATACGTGGGGTCCAGGAACAAAAAAAGGCCATTGGCAGACACCAAAGAGAGCTGAATGAAACACAGACTTTAATTTTTAAATAATCATCATAATGCTTTTTCAAGTTCCTCCATTATGTAGGCAGGCAGGTTGAGGAAGAATCACTTTATTTGTATGTATTTGTTCACATTGTCATCATCGTCCTGTCCCCCCACCCGGACTCAAACCCAGGAATATGTGACTCCTTTGGAGGCAACTGACCTAACCACTGCTCCACCAGGACGCGCCTTGTATCTTTTTTATCCTCTCTTCCTAGCATGGTGTCCTACACACAGCAGGTACTTCATGCTTGATAATGATGGTGGAGGCTCCCAAATCTGTACCTCCGGCACGATGCCCTGCCCTCGCTTTCAGCAGGCTGTCCCTAGGCATGCCACTTTGAGTGGAACGTTTGGCTACATTTTGGAGAAATGGGGTTGTATACAGACTTCCAGAAAGTGCTTTTAGGATGTTGAGTTCGAATCTCACCCTGCCACTTGCTACCAGCTGTGTGAAATTAAGCAAGTTTCTTCATTTAAACTTGGGATAACACCTACTCTGAGAGTTCTTACGAAGACGCGGTGGAGTCAAATGAGATAAAGTATGTCAGTATGCTTGGACAACGCTCAGAGGGCAGTTGTTCATATTTTCCATTCTGTCCAAGATCTGTCTGTAATATGTCTCCCCCAAATTAGCCCCAGCTGTCCCCACACCCCGAGACTTCCCTGCCTCCAGCGGCAGGCCCCGTTCCCCAGGCACTGAATTCAAAGTGTCACAGTCATTATGAATATTATCGTCATCCCCCAAATCTGATCAGGCTGTCACCATAGGCCAACAGCCTTTCCCTTCTAAATATCACCCGATCCTTCCTTCCCTTCCTTTTCCATTCCCACCATCTTCATACCAGGCCTTAAGTCTAGATTATTCCAAGAGAACTCCTTTCGTTATACAATCAATATATTGTGAAAGTCACAAAACTCTCAGGAGTCAGGTACTAGCTAACCTCCTAACTCCAGGCTCTCCCCGCTCTTACATCTAATCATTGCCGGACTGACTAGTCTTGTTTAATCATCACGTTTATCATCAGCTCAGGACATTTTGGTAGCCCCCTAATTCCTACAACATCTAGTCTAAATTATTCTGCCTCTCTCTCTAAAACCTTTATCATCCTAACACCTAATCTAACCATACATACCCACCTTTATTTCCCATTGTCCCCAGCAGGAGCTGTCCTCTGACGTCAGCCTGGGAGTCAGTCCTGGAACAGGACCCAGGACAATGGGGCACACTCATGACCACCTTCCAGGCCCTCGCACATGCTGTTCCCCTTCACCAGGAGGCCTTCCTCTCCTTCACACAGTTTGAGCCCGACAACCAGCTTCTTTTTCCACAAAGCCCCTCTTGACCACTTTAGCCCTCCCTGGTTTCTTGCCTCTGAGTAGTCATGGGCATATTCTACGTGGGGCTTGCTGGTATCTTCTCAAGTATTACTCATCCTTCATAACTATTCTGGCGAAGCTGTAGAAACTAGACTTGTCGTTTTCACATGTATTATGTCATTTGCTCCTCTCAGCCACTCTGCAACACTGGGAAATTTGGGAATGTTTTTTACGGATGAGAAGCCTCAACTGAGAGAGGTGAAGAGACTTGACCAGGGTCATTCAACAAGTCAGCCACAGCAGAGGGTTGGAATTTGTTTTTTCATTCCCCAGGACCAGCGCCCAGTCCTGGTCCCTGCCACCGCCGCATTGTTTTATGTGTCCCATCAGTAGTACCCATCAGCTGACCCAAAAATTCCGGTTCACCCAGGAGTGTCCTGGTTTACTCCTCTTGTCCTGGCTTACTTATTGACAGCAACCCCTTTTATTCTCAAAAGTGATACGATCACCTCAAATGAATGATAAGCCCAGAGCTAGTTATCAGTAGATACTTGACTGAATCATTGTCTGGAAGTTCTGATGTCTGCTTTTATGATTCTCTTTCTTTATTCATGTTGGCAGCTCTATGACTTGATGACTATGACCTTCAAATATCAAATACTGATGTGTCCCCGCCCCAAGGATGTCTTGCTGGTCACTTTCAATCACTTAGATGCCATCAAGGGATTCATCCGAGACTCCCCGACCATCGTGCATCAAGTGGATGAGACTTTTCGACTGCTGACCGATGTAAGGGTACCTTCTGCTTGTCACCTCTCAGCCCTGCTCCTTGTTCTCATTCCTCTGATAAGAGCAGCAGGTTCTATGACAGAAAGAACCAGCTGGGGATGGCAAAGCTTGCCCCTCTCCAAGAAAACTCTAGCAATCCACAGGTATCCATTTTAGTAATACAAAGGGCACGATCATCTCGAGCCTTCTCGCTGTGGCCTTCACAATTTAAAGCAATGATGTGGCACATGGAACAAAGAATTCTCCTAACTCTTCTAAAAGAGTCAGGGTGATTATTCTGCTACACTTTGAACGGTCTTCCAATCTGTGGGCATAGTGGGGTTTGTGCCCCTGAGAAGGGAGCAGTGCCAGCCCTCTGCTGTCTTGCCACCCTTGGCCCAGCAACTGGGTTCTCTCCTTGCTTATCAATTTCCTGTCCCTGGATCTCTTGCTACCCCTGCCATCTGCACTTCTCATCTTACTTCTGTCAGTGAAATGTTCCTTTCTCCTTTGCCACGGCAGATATACGGGGGTCTCTCTGCGGGGGAGTTCCAGCTGATCCGCCAGACACTTCTCCTTTTCTTCCAGGACCTGCACATCCGGGTAAGTGACAGGGCACCCCTGGGCATCCCTGCCTCTGCTGCCCCAGGGAAACAGAATGTGAGTTTCAGGTAGACAGGGGCTGGAAGTACCTACTAGTGATGGCCTTGGTGTTTGGCTCCATGATAATAAATTTTTTGATAACCCATCTTAGTGGTTTTGAAATAACCCAAGGAAGACACTGGCCACTATTCCTTCCTAGTTACCTTGTAGTTTTCTTCCATTGCTTCTCCAGCCCATCAACCTGATCTCAATTCTAAAACCTTTTCTCAAGCCTTTATCATCTTGTGTTCTCCAGTATCTGACACTGTTAGGAGGTTGCCCTCCATGAAACTCTCACCTTCTCTGGACTCTGATGACACCATGACATCCTGGCCTTCCTTCCTTCCTATCTTGATGCGTTTCACTCCTCCTTTTCCCTCTTCTGTCACCAAACCTTCTCCCCTTTGGCTTCTTCCCTTTGGCTTCCTCCTACCCCCTACTCTTTAAGAATCATTTCCTCCTCCTTTGACTGCCAGCTCCTTCACTTTGGGCTCCTGAGTCTCACCACCCTACTAGTGCCCAAGCCTAGCATCTGGGCCTACAGCTCCACCTGTTTGCTGAGACAAGACTGCCCTCCAGTGCCTACAACAATGTCTGCAGCAAATCTAACCTCCAAAATTCAAGTCCTGCCCCAGCTTTCAGATTTCTTTCAAAGACACCAGCATCCCCTCAGCCACTAGGCTTACAACCAGAGACTCACCTTTGATTCTCCTTCTCTGTTCTTCATTAATTAGCTTCAAAGGCCCAGGGAGTCCGCCTTTTCCACGTGCTCCTTCCCATCCCTGTTGCCACCAGCCTAGCTCACGCGCTTCTTGTTGGCTGTTGCTATTCACCTGCCTCTTTCTTTCTTGTCTACTACAGACAGTTCTCTACCCAGATTTCAAAACCACATTTCTGAGCTTCTGAATTTGGAGCCTGTCTCCCTTGGGCAGGACTTGGCTCCTGCCCATTGCGTAACACACTTACATGGCAAAGATGAATGACAGGGCAAAATGAGCCTGGTCACGGGAGTCACACACTCTTGTGTTTGAATCCCAGCTCCATAACTTCGGGCAAATCATTTCTCTTGAGCCTTAGAGTCTTCATCTGAAAAGTGGAAACGATAAAACCTCAGTTGGAGTTTGCAGGAGGACTAACTGAGGCAGCACATGCAACACATGTTTTACTTGTATATTTGTAGTACTGAGTGTTTCTGGAAGGGCAGACAAGGACAGCCACAGGGCTTGCCTCCTGGGAGTGGGGAACTGCAGAGAACAAGGACAGAAAAGAGACTTTCGTTCCACCATAGGCCCTTTGAACCTCTTTAATTTTGTCCGTGTGAATGTATAACATATTCCCAAAGTAATATTTTTCAGTAATAGAATATGCTTAGTGCCTGATAGTTATTTTTCCTCCCATGAACCAAAGAAGACAAATAGATTTCAGCTCTGATACCAATTTTATATTTAACCTTCATGAATAATTTTATTTGCTATGGATGGAGCAATTACATTATCTATATAATTAAGCTCTCTAATCATCATTGATTAAAATAAAAAATATTAAAGAACAAATAAGATTAAGTTTTGCATTGCTTTGAAATATTGGAAAATTCTGCATCATAGTGTTATCAAGACTGTGCATATTTAGACATTCTTTTATGGATGGCAGTAATATGAGTGGCCACATTGATTTCTCAATTCTGACAGGTTAGAATTAATGATAGTGAAAAAACTATCTTAATAATAAGTCTGTAAAAAAGTTATTAAAGTATATTAAACCACCAAATACATTAAGCTTTAATTGCTAAATCGGCAGGCAATGAGACATCAGAATGTTCATCAAGAGAAATAGGAATCACATATCCTGACAATTTTCAGCCACTGATCTATAACCATTTGGCTGATTTTCCAAGTCTGGTCTTTAAGCTGCAATTTGTGAGTGCCTTCAACAGCCTTTCTGTTTTCAAAGCAGTCTTAAGAGTTTTTAGATTTATTAGCAAAACCAACTAACTGGCATACCCTGGTGGAGCAGCGGTTACGTCAATCACCTCTGAGGAGCAAGCCACAGGTATTATCTCTGAAGCCGCCTCATGACCAGCCAAAGGATTTCACCTTGTCCTTGAGAACTGCCCAGAGAGTGCAAGCAAGTTAGCCAGCCAGTCATCCAGAGGGTGGGGGGGGCACACACATACATACACGCATGTGAAAAGGAGAGACACCCAAACCCATCTCCAGTCTTCTCCCGAGGGTCCCCAGCCCGCCACTGTGCCATTTGGCATCCCATGTCGCATGAGACACTCAAAGGACCCGACTTTTCAATCAGTCCATGGCGTAAAGACACTTCAAGAGGATCCTTTGAAGTCTTGGACAGTCCCTCCCACGCGGCAGGCCTCCATTCCACCAGACTGGTGAAGAAAATCTAACATTGTAGTTCAAGCCTTCTGAACTCATTGCTCTGATTTGATTGCTAACTTTTCCCCAAGATCTTCTTCAGGAACAAGCATTCCTCTTGCTGATGACACAACTCCTAGTTGAATCTGCTTACAAGATTCTGAAAGCTGAACAGAGAATTCTGGTGCTGCAATGGATAAGAGAAGTCTTATGATTTAAAGTACAGGGTCAAGATGGCGACCTGGTAAGAACGCGTCCCACCTCCTCCCCACAGAGCAACCAGGAATTCAGCTATTTTCCAGACATAAACACTGAGGAAAAGCGGGCCCAGAGGCTTATAGAGACACAGCAGGATGCATGACCACAAAGGGTAGGCAAAAATGTCAGGTTTTAGAGCTTCACTGTGGATTCAAGATTTGGGCCACAGAGCCACAGGAAAAACTAGGCCTCCAGAAGATCACTCCAAAAGCTGCGGAGAGCCCACCCAGCAGAACCAGGACATAGAGCCAGGGTAGAGGGTCTTAGTGCAGGACAGAGTTGGATCAGCGCCCCAGTGGTCTGAGTGGGAGGCCCTGTGGGAAATTACACTGGACACCACCACAACCAGAAAGCAGGTAGGAGAATCCTGCACTCCTACCCCCTTCCACCATATTAGGCCAGAGCCACCTACCCAAAATCCTGCTTAAAAGAAGAAGAGAGTCTCCCAGAAGGGAACAACCATCTGTGTTACCCACTAGGGCCACCCTGTGGGTGGCAGTGGAGCTGCAGACTGATTGCCAATTGTGGGCCAAAGACAAGGTGGTTACCATTTGGACCTGGGATGCTGAGGGGAGGCTCTGCATCCCCCACACAAACTCCATTCCCATAGGCTGCTCTTTTGGACTCCGATGCAAGGTCACCTAAGAATATCAACAAATCCAACCTGTGGTAACATCACAAAACTCAAGAATTCCCAGTATTCAAACCAAGATCCAGGCTTATTCGGTACAAGACAATACCCTACACAAGGCCATTACTACAGGGAACTCTAGCCCAAAGAAACATAAACAGAATGCCAAGCAGAGTGAAGACACAGAAAAGTATACGTGAAATGATGGACCCAATTAAAACCCCAGGGGAAAATCTGAACACCACAGACACATGCAAACTACCTGAGGATGAATTTAGGGCAACAGTGATAAACACACTCATGGAAATCAAGAAAACAATAGAGGAAGAAAAAGAGAACAACAAAAAAGAGAAGAAATGAAGCAAAGTGTCAAAGAAATGAAGAACATGATAGCTGAACTAAAGAACTCAATAGAAGGAATTGAGCTAGATGGATGAAGCCTCCAATAGAATCAGTGAGCTAGAGGATAGGGCAGAAAAATGCATTCAAGCAAACCAGCAAAGAGATAAAAGAATGCAAAGAAATGAAGACAGTATCCGAAACCT